>OY744607.1:25814589-26002089 GCA_963556255.1 Allolobophora icterica | reverse complement strand
TCACGGTTGAGCACCTCTGAAAGACCTAGGGTAGCGATGCAAGATGGATCCATGCCATGTCTTTTGCAATTTTTTCAGTCAACCTAGTGAATTTTACCACGCATCCGACGAGAAAACCCGCCACTGCACAGGGCTTATTCTAACGTGCAGCTGGACACAAAGTGTGTAGTTGGGAAAGAAATTTGTGCAGTTAAAATTAGGATGTTGCGCAGTTACATTTTGTAGACCTAATTGTATTTATATATAAACTAACGAAAGTAGGCCTAGCTAATAATGGAATATTTAAACCAAGCTGTTGGTTCGCCGAGTCCGAAATAAGCCAAATAACGATTAGTCAAACGAGATTAAACGCAAGCAGTAATTACAGTTGGCCGTTTGTAACATAAAAAAGTTAAAAACGAAACAGTTACGAATAAGTCGGAGCATAGCGCTTCCTTGCTTTTGTGGCTGCAACTTGGCAAGGCATATACAAGAAAGATCGCAAATACGTAGAGCGTCTCCCAACTTCCCTAGCTATTCCACACCGAGGCGGACATGAATTAACTTCAGAGATCAAAATGCTTTTGGTTCTGCAACAGTGGCGGTGTTATCTTGAGCAAAAAATCTGTCAGATGGGTTAGAACAGAGAAGCCGCTGTCTTGGAAGCCCGCCCGTCGTAATTATTAACAGACTCAGGTTTTAATTTGCCTTTGATCTTCCATTGAGCTCCATCTCAGCGTCCTCTATCGGTGCTGAACCGCCAGTGCACATTCTGAGGGAGCAATAATAAACGAGAACAAATCTGTTGTTCTCTGTTGGGTTTGAACTGTCAGTCGATCAGGCTATGATCAACATTCACGCATCCTTTTAAATGTACCGACTGTGCACTGGCGGCGATCTTGTTTCACAGGTGTGGGTGGACACTTTTGAACTTATCTGGTCAAAAAAGTTTTGAACTGACCTTGTCAACAATTTTTCTTACCTTTCATTGGTGTTTCTCCAAAATGTGGGGAGGCAAATGTATGGTGTGTGTCCCCACTCTCAAAGGTGGAGAACTTCTCCCCTCAATCTCCCCCCGGATCGCCGCCCATGCGACTGTGCGTCAACTTACTACAACGCAAGCTTTGATATTCACGGGATTGTGTTTCCTCATTGTATATCATCAGAAACAGATGCACACGCACATGACAGTGATGACACACGATTTAATGCACTCATTTTGACATGTATAGCAAAGGGATTGCCTTATTTTACTAGGGTGCAGATTCGTAATCTGATCATTGCGCTGCAAGGCTGACAGAGTCACTATTTTTGTGCGCTGAGGCTCAATCTGTTTTTGATCAGACATAATTTAAAATGATATCATATCCATGTGTTACACTGTACTTTTATGAGTCACTCTGAGTCATTTTCAGCGTATGACTACGAGTGACAGATAGGGGGCGGGTGTGGATGGGAGGAGACGGGAGGGTGTGCGTCCAATTTTTTAAAGCCTGGCGGCGCCCCTGATAGCGATCGTTTAGAGGCCATCGGTCTGCCACAGTTACATTCCACTGTCATTCGTCCATATCTCTTGCTACTGGAGAACAGTTGGACTGTTTTACTTATTCCTTAGGATTTAGGCCAGGATGCCGTTTTATGAATCGTCTTTGAACAGCCTTAATTAATTATGTCCACCCGAAAGCCATAACATCGAAATAATAATATGCACTAAAAATTGCCAAAAATGAGGCGAATTCACTGTTTGAAATGTCATATCTTATTAGCTTCAGGGAGCAAACCCCTCGACAAAGGGCTTTGCCTCTGGACCCCACTGGGGCACAGCCCTCTGACCCCATAATTTGCCCCTCTTGTGCAGTTGAGAAAATTCCTTAGAATAAGCCCTGCCACTGCATATGAAATCAACTACTCTAATAATCCGGTTGCGCCACTGTGCGTGTTAACAGACTACATAATTATATAGCGTGATCCATTGATCGCGGAACGATTTTTGCGTGGATGAGTGGTTTCCGGTTTGAGATAGCTATATAGCGTATGTGGGTCATTTTTGCTCAAAATGCCTCAGATTTTGTAAGGCTTTCGGATCATAACTAAGTTTTCCATCAATCAAATGCCCGTCAAAGTTCGACACAGTTATAGGCACAGGTCACTCCATTCGGTTCATATAGGGCCTACTTATTGTCGACTGGAGTTCTTTTTGTTAATAGCGTTCTTCAGCTGGTCTTCACGATCTGCAGACTCACTATTTCAAGGAAACAATGCTGTCTAATAGGATCTATAAACAATTTACGAACAGTTCTGGTTAGGGTTGCCAGACGTCCGGCAAAAGGAGGACATGTCCTCCTTTTTGGCCTCATGTCCGCTGTCCGGCATGCAAAACTGAAAACCGGGAAAATGTCCGAATTTGTGTTGTATTGGGCTATTGGTTATTATTTTGTGGCCATTTTAACGACTTTACACGCGAATGTTGTCCCTAAGTAGGCTAAGTTCCCCTAATTAATCTACTTACTTGCTTATTTTTTTTTATTGCAGCTCGTTTTCAAACTTTTCAAGTCGATAATCTGAGTAATGTTACAAGGTATCCAATGTACCTATGGTCAAAGTGTTAATTTTATTTCAGGTAGCAGAGCATGCGTCTGTGGTTTGTTGAGAAATAGGCCTACTGTGCGCAATCAAGGTGCAACTGATAGCTTAAATAAATACTTTGCAACATCATGATAAAAAGCGTCAATTGATTTTTTTGCATGCAGGTTTTCAATATGACTTTGTTTCTTGGTTAGGTCTACTTAGGAGACCTTCTGACTCTTGATATGAGTAAAACATTCAATGCGTCCTCCTTTGTCCTCCTTTCCGGCTTTCTATGTCCTCCTTTGGCTGCCCATGTATCTGGCAACCCTAGTTTTGACGCGCTCGCGTCAAGAGAGACAGAGACAGAGAGAAACAGAGAGAGAGAAAGAGATACAGAGAGACAGAGAGAGACAGAGACAGAGGGGCAGAGACAGAGAGAGACTATGGTGCGAAATCGGTAGCCTAATGATCGACCTGAAAGGCCTACGTCATCAGCTGCAAACGGTTTTTGAAATTATTGCGCCACTTACTGTGTTTGAATTAGGCAAAAGTGAGCGATGAGCAGTTTTAGGCAAGTCGTTTAAATACATTTTAACAGTTTAGTAAAAAATCTGTTCTATATTTATTGGACAACTGGTTTATCTTGGATCAATCGAGTACTCGTCCAGACGATGATGATGGATGATGATGACGACGACGATGACAATGACGACTGTAGAAGATATACACAGGACATTCAGAAACAGTTAACTATATCAATAGAAAAAAGTAATTCATTTAGATTTAACGCACACGTGGGCCCTACAGCCATACCAATTGTATTCCAAATATTTAAGTGCGAGTAGGCCTACTCTTTAAATCAATTCTATAAACCGCTTTTATAAGGGAACAGAAGAAAAGTCCTGCGATTTTCGATATTAGGTCTAACTACACCGCTAGATATCCACACAAAACCAGTAAAACATAACTATAGGCCTACCGTAGTGTTCTCTGTTCACTAAAACCACTCCTTCTTTACCATAAAAGAATGCTCTGTTCAGTCCAGCCACACAATCCTAACCAGTATGTATGCATGTATGTTTGTATGAATGTATGTGTGTATGAATGTATGTGTGTATGTATGTGGGCACTTTCCATAGCGCCTTTAAAGTACCTCACAAGAGGTGCTGCCTACACCATGGATATGGGCCCATATGCCTCGACTCGTCGTCTATCGAGGGCCCTACGCCCCTCCCTTCCCTTGATCATACAGCAGCCAGTCTGACCGGGCTTCCCTCTGTCGACGGATCTGTAGAGGACGACATTCTGTGCAACAGACAATAGATGAATCTATGCTGAAGTGAATTCTGCACCAGATATATTGTATATACAGGGTGGGCCAGTAGAAATGCACCAACTTTGACGCCTTATAACTTTAATACCTTTTATCTGAGCGTATTGTCCAATATATCAGATTGAAGATAATTATCCATTTTATCATTCTGCAAAATATCTACGAGATACTATTACGACATTTTGAGATAATGCTATTAATATTCGATGTGCCATTTTCGATTAATATTCGATGTGCCATTATGACGTGAACGATGCGCCGGCGTTCCATCTTGCTGAAAGATGTAACCATCAACTCCAGACAGTTGGCGAATATCACGTATCAGTCCTCTTGCGAGTACTTCATCGCAGTAATAAACACTGTTCACCTTAGCCTTTGGAGTAACAAAGAATGGCGCCGTCTTTCCAAGCTTTGAAACAGCCAACGACACCATCGCACTTTGCGAGAAGTGCTTCCTGCCCTGCAGAAGCCGAGCAGGCCCAACCTCACGCTAAAAGCTAATGTTTGCATACACACGGCGTATTTGTTGGCGTCTGAACCGCGAAGATCTTCTCGTCTGTGAACCATGTTCTGTCGATCTTTTCATCTGTCATTCGGCTCTTGAGTCGTTTGCAGGCGGCTAGACGTTTCATCGAATCGGCATCAGAAAATTTCTAAACCTCACGTCGACGATAGACTTTGAGGTTGAGGTCATGTTTAGCAATACGCCTAACAGTACTGCGTGAAATTCCGGTCGCACGCTCAATTTCTCTCGGACTCTTACTCGTCCCTGGATTGTTGTCTTGGCTGCAAATTAACGCTTGGACTTGTGCAATGTTCGCTGCTGTGCGCGCAGAGCGTTTGCGACCACAGTTGCGGTTGTTAGACGTTCCCGTAGCATCAATTTGTTTAATCAATCAATTTAGAGCATATTTATTCCATTTTCTAGAAGTTAATTCTATCGTCATCTGATGTGCATTGTATCCTTTTCTGCTCTTAAAATTCGGATTAAAATTGAAAGGTGTGCGCCGCACCGAAATTTTATAACAACGGTGCCGTATATCAGTGCAAGATTTGACACAGTAGTAGAGTGGATGATTACTTTCAATATAGTATATTAGGCACGATGTTCGGATAACAATTGTTCAAGTTATATCCATTCAAAGTTGGTGCATTCCTACTGGCCCACCCTGTATATGATGAACCACCGGAGCTTCACTTTAACAGACTCATGAGCTACATAATTATAGAACCTCGTACAGAGTTCATGTGAAGTGAACGACCGTCAATCGACCATCGATCGATCTGTTGATCGATAGACGGAGGGGATTCTCACTTGAAGTGCACATCGATCGATGACTTGTGCATTAAGACATTGAAATGGCGATGAGAAGTCATTCGGATCTTCATTTAAATTCTAGAGTGGCTTGAAGAAGCGGTTGAAATTAATGGTGTTCATGGATTCATTAAGATCTACTTTGTATAGTTTCTTACTTAGTGATTCACTTTAATCGAAGATCGGGTAAATTCACATTAGAGTTGGCACATCAGAGTCCGCTGATGTTCGAATGGAAATGAATTGACCTTTGGCGGAACTTCCTGGTCAATCCGAAATGAAAGAGACAAACTGAGCCTCACGCTGACAATTAAGCATATGTTCAGAATTATAAAGTGATGATCCAATGAGCTGAGTCGATCACGATGGATCAAACCCAACTTAGTCCCAGCTCCGTCAAATGTGACCACGTGGGAACTCTTGGCATATACGCAAACTGGATGATGGCATTTGCAAAGCACCCGAGTAAGGCAACACGTGGAAAACCATCTATCTGTCGCGTTTGAATCATCGACGGACCAGAGCATCAGACAGACCAGCGTCTTATGACGACATAAAACAATATATATCTATGTAGATCTACTAGGAACATATTATATGAACAGTTTCATTACTTTTTCAGTCCTTGTGCAGATATGCTGCATATGAATATAATATGTTGACCTCTCATGCTCAGTGGCGGATTTAGCCATAGGCCCGGGGGGGCGGTTCGCCCCCCCGCGCCCCTCTTGGTTGTATGACGGCGCCCCTCCAGATCAGACGCGCCTGTTATGGTGGGCTTCCAGAACGGGCCTGGCATGACCGATGTTTAGCTAAAGTCAGTCGGCCAGGTCTACTTTCATCTGTGCTTCCCCAAGTATTGCTGTTCTGTCTATCTTTACGTATATAGTAGGGAGGGGGTAGATAGACAGACAGCACAGGCAGGACATGGAAGATTGGCATGACCCTGAACTGACCCTCACTCTCTATGTGAGCAAAGTGTCTCAGGAGGTAGGCTATGTTCCAAAGTCCAACAGAGTCCTACACACACACCACATGCGTGCAGTCATCCTCAATATGAGTCATATGATACTCTTCTACCAAATCTCCAGTACCAGCATCAGACAAGCTTAAACATATCCATCATCAAGCTAGCATACATTCCGGCTGTCCAGGACTCCCAAGAGTGTATAGTATATCAAATTGCAGTCGGCTACCTAAATGATACGGCCTATTGGATATTTAACATTACCAATTCTGTACAAGTCGATTTCGGATTGGCGATCCGCGATTTGGATTAAACTGCCATGACACTAAGAATATAATGGTATTTATAAAATCAATTCACTTTCCTGAAATAAATAACATTACCTTAAAATTGTGATAAATTGAATATAATTATAAATTGTATACTGATGGTTGACTTTGAACTACTAAACGCAAACCCGCAGAAAACTGACGCCAAGTGCAAAAGAATAGGAGGAGGAGGAGGAGGAGGAGCAGGAGGAGCAGGAGGAGGAGGAGGAGCAGGAGGAGATGGAGGAGATGGAGGAGATGGAGGAGGAAGAGGAGGAGGAGGAGTCCCTTAAGCTAGCCCTGAGGCAGCCATGGGTACGGTGTTAGCGACGTCTTTTTCTTAGCCTCGGCATATGAAGGTGGGTGGCCAGTCCTCTCCCTTGCCGTCTCATCTTTCCACCGACAGTGTTTGATCAGTGTACTAATTACACATGAGTTGGCTAGGGGATGCAGGTGGAGCAGAAATCTCGAAGCAAATTTCTCCTTGGCGGGTATTTGAACCTCCACTCCCCAGAGCTATTGAAAAGGACGATTCCTGTGACGTTATTTTATTTTAGTAAACAATGGCCATCATTCAGAGAACACCGAGAACATTCTTGCATAGTTGAGAATAAAAACACTGGGAATTTTCTTGAACTACTAGATAAGTCTGCTCAGTTCTTCCCCTTAATTGTTCACTCGATAATTGATATATCTAGAACCGATCAGATGTCAGATGTCATGAGTTTCCTTAACCTTTTTCCTATCCTCAATATCCTATTCCCATTGAAAATATCCATGGTAAGGGACATAGGATAGGAAACATTTCGTCACTTTTAAACAGTTTTATATATGAGATAGTATAGGCCTATATACTAGTGGTCTACTACTGTAACACATGGCATCATTTCAAATATACATGTAGGCCCTACTATCATTTAAAGTTGATTACCAATATACCCAGAACGTGGCGCCCCTCGAGATAAACCTCTGCCCCCCCCACGCAAGAAAACCTGGATCCGCCACTGCTCATGCTGAAGACTTTCTTGAATGCAGTTCTCAGAACTAAAGGTTTAGATAAAATCGAACTGCGGTCAATACTATGGACACCATTGCTGTCGTCATTATGATGGCCGTGACGTCATATATCGACTGCACATATAAACGACGTTGGTCCACTCTGCAGCATAGAGTCCTCTAGATGCAAACAACCATCAGCCGTCTGTGGGCAAAGCAGATTCCTTATTGGAAGTGAAATTAGTTTCCAAACGGATATGGAAGATTTCGAGAAGACTTTGGAGTGCCGTTGGTTCCCACCTATTGCGTCACATTAATCAAACTCATTTCGACTTCTATATTATATATACCTGTGCAAATGCAAATAGGTCGTATACTATATATATATATATATATATATATATATATATATATATATATATATATATATATATATATATATATATATATATATATATATATATATATATATATATATATACATATATATAATCCCTCTATTAGTATTATTTCCCTGTTATTCAGAGGTAATCCTTCCGAAGAATTATTCTGATCTCATTCATCTCGTCAGCATCCCTTTTGCATTAATAACCACGAGTCGGCCTAATTGTAACGAATATATCCCTGATTTTGCCTTCTCATATCATATGTATAATATATATGTATATATTATGTATATATATGTACATATATGTATATATATGTATATATATGAGGCCTATATATATAATTATATATATGCCGATTATGAGCAGCCGTCTCACCGCCTCATTTCTTCCTTCTATACAAGGTGTGTATTATCTTTCCAATCATCTCCAATGTTATCTCTCCTTATCGTCTCGTCAGATGTTACTCGCAGCAAAAGATCGCAAACACTCGGACTTGGATAATTGTGGATGAAGTGCAATGAAATTGTTTGCTCTGTATACTGCCACAAGGAGACAGGCTAATGTAATAGTTACCAGATTTCTTGGTGACATGAATAGCTAAGCCAATGGTCATTCATGGCGTGCAATCCCGGGGTCGAGAGGTCAAGGCCTTCGATTTTCCGGACGACGTCGCTTTGCCCGAATTTTACTTGCTATCGTTGAAAACCAGAGATAGGGAAGCACGGGGCTCGTTCGTCCTTCACTTAATAAATTGAACATACGGGCAATAATATGATGTCCCACCAATATGCATGTGTCAAAGCTTCTACAATTTATTACAGTTAGTTCTGACAAAGTATTACTATGACCATAATTTATGGTAGATCTCAAATCACAACCCCACTGATAACATACTGGCAACACATAATACACGAAGCATAATAATAGGCTACACGATATAGTTTAGAACCGCAGGCTACAATTGTGATTCATTGCAGTGTTAAGTAAGTAAACTCTCTACCTTTCCGAGCGGTGATACTCTACAGAGCTAGTTGGGTTTCTGTTTGTTGTCCCAACCAAAAGGCAAATCTCAAAGACCGGATTAATTTGCCCCATGGATCCGACCAGATTACATTACATGGATCCGACCAGATTACATTACATGGATCCGACCAGATTACATTACATGGACCCGCCTTCAATGTCTTTATGTGTTGGCAGCGATTGAAAGCGTTGGCGATATTCGTCATGAGAAGACGTGTGGTGTTGCTGAGGTGGAGGGAGTGCAGGACACTTACGATTATAGATTGGCCGCAACATCGATGTGTTCCATAGGCTTATGTGGGCGTTTAGCCTACGGACGCCATTGGTCAGTCGTTGCTTCTCCTCCCTCTATCTCTCCCTCCTTCCCTGTCTGCCTCCTTCGCCGTTTCCATCGGTGATCGTCTTCCGACAATAAAAGGACAGAGTATAGTCGTTTCTAACGAAAGTCGTTAGTTGTTGTCCTACCATCCGTGTCTCTGTCTCTGTCGCTGGAGTTGGAAAACGGAAGGCTGGGAAACAAGGAGGAGCGATTGCACAATGAAACAGACATGCAGCTGTCTCTACCTCATCGTCATGTATTCCGGTAATATCAGATCAGATCTTCTCATAATTCTGCTTCACTTTTAAACATTTCCTAATACACAGTAATTATACAGATGCCGCGCTTACCTTTAGGAAACAGTGCCTTCGACTGCTTATAACTGCGCACATCTAACTCGAAGATACTACAGGCCTATATACTCAGTGCACGTTTACACCAGTGTTTAATTGACTTTGCCAAATCGCATTGAACACTGAGACATGTCTATAACCCGACGGATGACGAACGACGCGTCATAGAAATCTAAGAGGAAATAGTGGGGCATTTTGGAGTCAGCGATTCATAAAGTTTCCTACATCACAAGGCAATGCCTATACGGCTTACTTTTCCCCCACGTTTTCCCACAACGCTCAATACTGACGAACCGTTACGCATGCTAGCTAAATTACACAGGTAACCGGAAAATAGGCTTATTTAATAATAAATTTACCTGAATTTGTGGCGGTCAAGGCCACAGTGCGTATGTGGGAAGATTTATTTTATGCGAATAGCATCGTTTTCTTTCAGTTTACATGCGAAGGGAACAGCATCGTTTCTCTTAATTTTTCATGCGAAGACCCAGCATCGATCATTTAATTTTTATTTAATTTCAATAGGCGACGGTCCGGCAACGACCGTGATAGGGAAGCCCGATCGAAGGTGTAAAGCCAGCGCATAGCGAGCAGACGCGCTCATTCGGGATGCATAGAGCCTGCCTCACGGTGTGCTGCTTTATACGTGAAGAGTTGGTTCGACTCTTCATACATAGCAATACTGTTAAACAGCGTTGTTGGTTAGCGATTCAGTTACCGATTCAAATATACTGCACTCAGTGTGGTAGGCGAGTGATTTTGGTTACGACCGAGTCAGAGTTCGAGTTTCCGGTTAGTACAAATATATTTACAGACGAAAGGGGCGTTCGAATAATATAATCAGGCGATCCCGAGTACAGCTAAAGAAGTTCACTGTTGGGAGACGGGCCGACAGCGCCGATCCGGCGGGTTGGATCCCTCAGTTGATCGCGAAGCGGTCTAGATCCCGATCGTGGGAAATCTACGGCTGAGTAATACTCGGGGAAGGATACCGTTGATACACAGGAAAACCAATTCAGTGTGAGATCGAAAACCAGGGTGAATTTGGCGACGGGCAGGAAAGTCCCTCTTGGGTTTTGAAGAACTCCGCGATCGGAGCTTGTCCGGTAACCCATGAGAGTAGAGGTGACCTTCTTAAGGTAGCCATTTTCTGGAATTCTGAAATCCTTGAAACCAAGGGTGAATTTGGCGTCGGGCAAGGAAATCCCTCTTGGAGTTCGAAGAACTCCAAGATCCGACAGTGTTTGGTTTTACCCACTGAGACGAGTTTTACGCGATTTCGGCGTACTCGACACAGGGGAAGTTCTACGCACTTTCGGCGTACTCGACACAAGGGAAGTTCTACGCACTTTCGGCGTACTCGGCCGGGAGGATTTTACGCGACTTCGGCGTCCTCGGCTGGGAGAGTTTTACGCGACTTCGGCACTCGGTGAAGTGACCGTCGGGATACCTGAAAAACCCGATTTAGTACAAAAACGATAATAAGGGTAAATTTGGCGACAGGCAGGATCGGAGCTTGTCCGGTTACCTGTGAGAGTAAGCGTGACCCTCGTTAGGGAACCAAAATTCGGAAATTCTTGGGAACAAAATTCAGGACATTCTGGTAACCTTACGGGGTCGGCGTTACATTTGGATTGTGACACTTGGATGGCTGACACGCCGGTGGAGCGTTGGAGGGGCTCCATCGCCCGGTAACTAAAAATAGTTACTGGGAAAGACCACTGTTACCGAAAGACCGCAGTACGGGAAAAGACCGCCCGACAACTGATTACAGTGCGGTAAGACCAGGAAAACGATAGAGTCAGGAAAATCTTGTATTCAAGCCAATCGTTATTCAGAGCAAATAACTTGGTGATCGAAACACGTAGTCCCGAGAACTGACCGAAGTGCGAAGTAGGGCCCACCTCGTGCGCCGGTCGGAACACAGTTCTACGTGCGGTTAGGGAGGTTTTAGACCTAGAACCTGTCCTATCAGAAGAGAGTGTCGTGAGACCAGTATACCGCGTTAATATTACACGTGTATATATTATCGCAAGATGTTCGCGTGTTTGAGACGGCACGACGTGACGACTCGTCAGATGTACACCTTGTCCTCTCGGACAAGAGAACGTTCAGAGTTTTCCCCTATTGACGATAACTCGAGAGTCATGAGATGCAGAATGGTACGTGAGGGTTCGGTTAAGGCGGAGAAAAAGAGGAAGTCTTTGACTAAGAAATCTCACAGGAAGCTGAGGACTCCTGCCGGCAAGAGAGCGAACCCTGTTCTAAAGGACGGCCATCCTGAGGACGAGGACGTTGCCCACCCGGCGACCGCGGCAGTGGCAGAGTCCGAAAGTGAGATGGAGCTTGACAGCGACACTGTTCGCAAACAAGCGATACCCTCGGGACCTCCTCTTGGAGAAATGGGCACTGAGAGCGGAGACAGGGAACCGCTCGTCTACAGCAGAAGTAGACAGGATAGTGACCCGGGCGACTCCAGAAGGTCGGTTGGCTGGAGCCGAACCCAGCCCGACGACGAAGCAGCGTCTCGGGTAAGACCGACACAAGTTGGTACCACGTCTGATGAAGGGTTAGTTGATCTCGAGCGACGAACGTCACAAACTGGTACCAGAAGTGGGGTTCTAACGTTTTCTTGTCACAGAACCAGGCAAGGTCAGGAAGATACCGAGGACGAGTCGGATGAAGTGCCCCATAGTGAGCACGGAGGCGCGCGTCCAAAGTTACGTAAACGGAAAAGCAAACGAAGGTTGCTTGATGAAACGGGTGCACCTGACGAAACCAGTGCATTTGAAACGGAAGCTGGAACCCGCAGTGGGCGTGAAAGAGGTTTCCATGAGGATAACGGATGGTTGATAACCGTTCCAAAGACTACTGAGGTAGTACAGAACGATGTGAATAACGAGACATTCACACACTGGCGAGAGACCGTTGGTGAGAGTAGGTTTGACAGGTCCAAACCACTCGTCGACAATAGATCGGAGAACCTTGTGCAGGTTCAAGTACCTAGTATCGTACGGGGCAGGCAACCTGTACAGTCGAGACAGGCTTGTGATAGGCCAAGAGACATTGAGACAGGCCTGAAACCGCGGGGTGACGCCGTAGTGCAGAAAACGAGTGGTGACATCGTGGCGCATCAGCGAAACGAAGGTAATCGAGTACCGTTTACCAACATGGAAGAAGGTCGCCCAAGACCTGTGACCGATGATGTAGATTGGCAAGCGGAGATGTCTTACCTGCGACAGAGTGTGGCAATGATGAGTTCGAAACTTGAAGAACTGTCTGTTCCTGCTGCTCAGCATGCGAAGTCTTACCGACGCGAGACATCGGGGAAACCTACGGGCCCAGGTTGCCAGATGGATCGCCGAGGGAAGCTGCAGATCGAAGAGCCGGCACGGAGCCGAGGTAACACAGAGACACGTGAGGAAGTTTCGCTTTCGGAAACTTCGGAAAAGTTACGTAGCCGCTATCTTCCCGAGGACAGCGGGAGAGAGTCACACGGAAAAACGGCAAGGCAATCGAGTCGACAACGCCTGTTGACACGAGGAAGAGTTGAGGCGAAATTACGTTCGTCAGTGAGTTCTTCGGATTCAGACACCGATAGAGTTGGTCCAGAAGAGGCCATGAGAACCGGAGTTTTTGACAGGAAAAACCTCCGCCAACGAGGAAGACATGAGAGTTATGAGAAAACTGAAAGGGAGACGTATGGTAAGGAACGTCTACCAGAGTACGAGAGACGCGGTTTAAAACAGGCACTTGATAGAGAAACCGAGAGAGAATCGAACATGGGAAGAGACAGAGATCATTTGGCCTGGGATGAGACCCACGAGCGGTACTCTAAAGGGCACAAACCAGATTCGAGAAGTCGTAATTGTCTTAGGTACGACGAATCTGACAGACCGCCAGAGTCAGGAAAAAGAGATATTCGCGAAGAAGACAGGAGAGTTACGTTCGTCAACGGAAACTCTCAGAGCTCTCGCAATAAATATAAACGATCGGAGTCCAAAGACTACGCAGGTGGTGAGCCTCGTAGAAAAGGTCAGAGACAGGCTGAGTACATCTCTGATGAAGACAGTGCAACGTCAGGCGACCGAGAGATGACTACGATGTCTTCTAAGTGGCGTACAGGGAAGACGTTGGGTACTCTGAGGGGACAGAGTCGGCACCGGTCAGTGGTGAGGACAGACGAGGAAAACGGTTCCAGGAGTAACGATGAGGACAACCGGAGAGGAAATCCCAAGAAGAGTGTCGGAAGATCACTTGTTACACGGACAAGAGGCGAAGACCGATCGGATCGCGGTATACGAATCAAGCTAGAGAAGTACGACGGCAAGTCAGCGATCGCAGCCTTTCTAGCAAAGTTCGAAGTTTGTGCACGGTGCAACCGGTGGAGTGATCAGGAAAAAGCAGACCAGTTAATGTGTGCCCTAACGGGTCCCGCTTCGCAGCTGTTGTGGGACATGGGTGCACAGAGGGACGTGTCTTGGCGAGAACTTGTTGAGCGGCTTAAGGCCCGGTACGGGTCTGATGACCAAACTAGCCTATATCGGATGAAACTTCGCACTTACCGGCAGGCTCACGGAGAAACGCTGAGTAGTGTAGTGCAGGAAGTAAGGAGGCTAATGGCTTTGGCATACCCAGGACCAACAAGTGATATCGTCGAGACGGTCGCTTGTGACGCTTTCATTGATGCACTGGCAAACCAGGATTTGGGGCAGAAGGTGCGCGAGCGAGAACCAGTTAACCTCGAAGCGGCGTATAAACATGCGGTGAGGTTGGATGCCTATGGTCGATCTTCGACACAAGGTGGTGATTTAGACCGGAGACACGCGAGAGTTAAAGTTACCATGGAAGACCGAAAAGACTCGAGCACTGAGGGGCAACAGTCTCGTCGTCTAGAAGATCTCGAGCGAAAGATTAAAAATCTTTCAAGAGAACTTGATCGAGTGACAATAAATCAGAATTTGGGCATCGTCCCGAGAAAACCTCATGAAAGGGAGAACAGTTCTGATCTAGCTGTGGGAGATCAGAGGACAACCGAACCAAATGTGGGATGGCGACGGATTTATCCGCCCACACGGTTGCGTAACCCGGATATCGAATGCTACTTGTGCAAACGAAAAGGACACATAAAGCGATTTTGTCCTCAGAGAAACGCTGAGACGAATGGTGCAACCGGCACCAGTGAACCTACAAAGGCTGAACCGATACAAGAGGAAACCCAAAACCGACTGGTCAAAGGCAGTAGGGTGGCCTACGTGGTTGCGAGACTGGCAGGAAAACGTATACACTGTCTACTTGATTCTGGAAGTGAAATGTCACTTGTGCCACGACGTTTCGTGCTAGACGCTGTGCTAGTACCGTCAGAACAGCGACTCCTAGCCGCTAATGGAAGTCAGATTAAGGTGGATGGTGAAACTAACCTTAAGATTCGGATCGGAAAGCAGGTGTACCCTGTACCCTGTCTAGTTACAGACCAAGTGACAGAAGTGATCTTGGGGTTATCTTGGCTGGAAGCCAATCAGGCAAGATGGGACTTCGCAAGTCGATGCGTTTTCCTTGGGAGCGAGAAGATCCCTCTGAAAGAGGTCGTTACCGAGTCCATGTGCCGGAAGGTTATTGTGCAAGAGGACATAATAGTTCCTCCAAGGAGCGAAGTTGACGTTCCAGCTTGGGTAGTATACCCGCATTTCCAAAAGGATAACGAAGATTGGACGACCATTCCAATGGAATTATCAAAAGATTTGATAATCGGACGTACGTTGGTGACAGGAAGAGACACGGAAGTGTGGATCAGGATGTTGAATGTTGGAGACAGAGATTCGCTAGTCAAGAAACGGACTGAATGTCCGCTGGAGCGAGTGAACGTAGTCGATGTGACAGTTAATCGAGCCAGAACGGAATCGTATGATGAGCCTTACCGAAGCGAAAATCCGGAGAAGCCTATGGGCCCAGGTTATCCGGAGGAACGCCGAGGAAAGCAGCAAAGTACGATTGACCGGTTTGGATCGAAGATTAGTACAACGGCCAGTGTGGCGGAGCAGACGCTCAACCCACTTGCCGAACAGACCCTAAAACGACTATGGGAAGAAGTGCCAGCAGACATTTCGGAGGAAGAGCGAATCAGGTTACGAAAACTTGTGCTAACGTACAGCGCAACGTTTTCCCTTAACGAAAGTGATAACGGATTCACTTCGGTGATCCAACACGAGATCGATACAGGACAAGAGAAACCAGTTCGGCAACCTTTGAGACGTCAACCGCTTTCCATGTTACCGGAAGTTGATCGTCAGGTAGAAGACATGTTGAGACAAGGAATTATTGAACCTTCGATATCGGAATGGGCATCCAATGTCGTAATGGTTAAGAAAAAGGATGGCAGTATGCGGTTCTGTATCGATTACAGGCAACTGAACCTGAAGACACGGAAAGATGCTCATCCGTTACCCCTTATCCGCGAGAGTTTAGATACCCTGGGTGGCGCCAGATGGTACAGTACGTTCGATTTGAGAGCAGGTTATCACCAGATGGCCTTGCACCCAAGAGACAAACACAAGACCGGGTTCGTTACGAGAAGGGGCAGCTTCCAATTCAAAGTGTTACCTTTCGGATTGTGCAATAGTCCGGCCTCGTTTTGTCGACTAATGAACTTAGTCTTGACAGGGCTAAACTATGACATCTGTCTGGTTTACTTGGATGACATAATTGTGTTCTCGAGAGACGTAGAGACGCACATGCAACGTCTAGAGATGATTTTCAGGAGATTACAAGAGTATAATCTCAAGCTGAAACCATCCAAATGTTACCTGTTACAACAGAGAGTATTGTTTCTTGGTCACGTTTTGAGTGAAGAAGGGGTCGCGACGGATCCGAGCAAGATCAAGGCCGTAGAAGAATGGTCTGCTCCTCGGAACTTGAGGCAAGTCAGATCCTTCGTTGGTCTTTGCTCCTATTACCGACGTTTCATACATGATTTCGCGGTGGTAGCTCAACCACTTCATTTTCTGACCAGGAAAAATGTACCGTTCCGTTGGACTGACGAATGTCAGGGAGCTTTCGAAGAACTTAAACGAAAGTTGGTTTCCGCACCTATACTTGGGTTACCGAACGACGAGGGCCAGTACATCCTAGATACGGATGCCTCGGCATACGCCATTGGAGCGGTGTTATCGCAAGTACAAGAGGGAGAAGAGACAGTGATTTGTTACGCGAGTCGGCTCTTGTCGACGGCGGAACGGAACTATAACGTTACCAGGCGAGAGTTGTTAGCTGTGGTGTATTTCTTGAAAAAGTTTCGTCAGTACTTACTGGGTAGTAAATTCCTACTCAGAACAGACCACTCCGCACTTCAGTGGTTACGCAGAACACCGGAACCGATTGGCCAACAGGCTCGTTGGTTAGAGATGATAGAGGAGTTTGACATGGAGATATGTCACAGACCGGGAGCAAAACACGGTAACGCAGACGCGATGTCTAGAGGTCCGGGTGAGGAACAACCTAAGGAGGTTACCATGAGAGTTACGAATGAAGACGTGATGTGGGCACGTCCGATCGGAGAAGTAACGCGCTCCGAGGTTACCAGTGAAGACACAGGCCAGGAAATCCGTTGGACAAAGGAGTTTCTTCGAAGAGAACAGCAGAGCGATTGCAATATTGGTACGGTCCTTGATTGGAAGGAGTCGAAGCATCATCCAACACAGGCAGAACTATCACCTGCTAACGGAGAGGTGAAAGTGTTGGTGAGCAACTGGAGTCAGCTGGAAGTCCTGCAAGGAGTGTTACACAGAGGCTGGATTCAGGGTAACACAGGAAAAGCTGAGCGATCTCAGTTAGTTGTGCCCTTATCTCTACGGCAAGAGATGCTTCAGTTAACACACGCAAGCTTTGCCGGAGGACATTTCGGGATTCGGAAGAGTTTAACTCAGTTGCAACGCCGGGCGTATTGGCCGAGTTGGAAGGACGATGTTAGACGGTTCTGCCAAAGGTGCGATCGCTGTGCTCGTTATCGAAGGGAGAAACCTCCAAGACAGGGTTACATGCAGACTCCTGTGGTCGGTGAACCAATGGAGAGATTCGGAATTGATATAACTGGTCTGCACGTGGATAAATTGAAGCCGTTTTACGGTAAACCTCCGAGTACCTGGTTACCGGAGAGGGACAGAAATCTTGAGTTACCTACAGTAGACTGGCCAGTCCTGGCTCAAGATTCTAATGCAGAACATGAACCAGAGGAACCTTCAGAGAATCCAGACGAGACCGCTGATCCAGAATTGCCACCTGGACGACGGAAGCGACGAAGACCTCGCTTGGATGGATGACTACGACTGTAGAAGTCCTTGTTAGTGACCTTCTGAAGCAGACGTGTATCTAGGACCAACTAGATAAACGCTTAATTGCGTTGGTTTCATTGACTATTCGAGAACCATGTTTCAGTTGCCCTTTTGATGAGAGTATTTCTTTTGAGCGGTATCTGGGAGCATACAGTACCGGTGCTACCAGCAACGCTTAATTGCGTTGGTTTGACAGATTGTCAGTGAATGACTGTTTAAGTTTCCTTTTGATGATATGTTTCGGTTAAACATTGGATTAGTGGTTAGTACTGAAACAAGTAAAGATTCCAGTACTAGGACGCTTCATTGCGTTGGTTCTACAATATGATAACTTGTACTATTATTTTGCTTTCACGATTTTGAAGTGATACCGGGTGTGACTGATCGACGATGGTTACCAGATCGGGAGACAGTGGGCGACTTTTCTCTCCTTAAGTTCTCCTGGCCCTTGGGGTCCGGTAGAGCCTAGGTTCATGATAGAGGGCCTGTTAAGGTTGGCGATTTGTCAGGTACGACAGGTTGCCAGTAGGGTGGTGGTTCGGATCGAAAGCATCATTAAAAAGGCTGTCGCTATCACGGTTCTCATCGTGTTTGGCGTACGTGCGGGGTGCCGAGAGATCGAAAGCATCATTAAAAAGGCTGTCGCTATCACGGTTCTCATCGTGTTTGGCGTACGTGCAGGGTGCCGAGATTGTCGATAGACCGCCCTATAACCAAAGGTGCATTTGGTTCCTTGCTCTCTAAGTGGATCTGGGTTGGGGATGTTCCTGTCACGTTTGATTAAGGTCCCCGATTTTGGCAGAGATGCTCCGCATCTAAGTAAGGTGGGGAGAGTGTGGCGGTCAAGGCCACAGTGCGTATGTGGGAAGATTTATTTTATGCGAATAGCATCGTTTTCTTTCAGTTTACATGCGAAGGGAACAGCATCGTTTCTCTTAATTTTTCATGCGAAGACCCAGCATCGATCATTTAATTTTTATTTAATTTCAATAGGCGACGGTCCGGCAACGACCGTGATAGGGAAGCCCGATCGAAGGTGTAAAGCCAGCGCATAGCGAGCAGACGCGCTCATTCGGGATGCATAGAGCCTGCCTCACGGTGTGCTGCTTTATACGTGAAGAGTTGGTTCGACTCTTCATACATAGCAATACTGTTAAACAGCGTTGTTGGTTAGCGATTCAGTTACCGATTCAAATATACTGCACTCAGTGTGGTAGGCGAGTGATTTTGGTTACGACCGAGTCAGAGTTCGAGTTTCCGGTTAGTACAAATATATTTACAGACGAAAGGGGCGTTCGAATAATATAATCAGGCGATCCCGAGTACAGCTAAAGAAGTTCACTGTTGGGAGACGGGCCGACAGCGCCGATCCGGCGGGTTGGATCCCTCAGTTGATCGCGAAGCGGTCTAGATCCCGATCGTGGGAAATCTACGGCTGAGTAATACTCGGGGAAGGATACCGTTGATACACAGGAAAACCAATTCAGTGTGAGATCGAAAACCAGGGTGAATTTGGCGACGGGCAGGAAAGTCCCTCTTGGGTTTTGAAGAACTCCGCGATCGGAGCTTGTCCGGTAACCCATGAGAGTAGAGGTGACCTTCTTAAGGTAGCCATTTTCTGGAATTCTGAAATCCTTGAAACCAAGGGTGAATTTGGCGTCGGGCAAGGAAATCCCTCTTGGAGTTCGAAGAACTCCAAGATCCGACAGTGTTTGGTTTTACCCACTGAGACGAGTTTTACGCGATTTCGGCGTACTCGACACAGGGGAAGTTCTACGCACTTTCGGCGTACTCGACACAAGGGAAGTTCTACGCACTTTCGGCGTACTCGGCCGGGAGGATTTTACGCGACTTCGGCGTCCTCGGCTGGGAGAGTTTTACGCGACTTCGGCACTCGGTGAAGTGACCGTCGGGATACCTGAAAAACCCGATTTAGTACAAAAACGATAATAAGGGTAAATTTGGCGACAGGCAGGATCGGAGCTTGTCCGGTTACCTGTGAGAGTAAGCGTGACCCTCGTTAGGGAACCAAAATTCGGAAATTCTTGGGAACAAAATTCAGGACATTCTGGTAACCTTACGGGGTCGGCGTTACATTTGGATTGTGACACTTGGATGGCTGACACGCCGGTGGAGCGTTGGAGGGGCTCCATCGCCCGGTAACTAAAAATAGTTACTGGGAAAGACCACTGTTACCGAAAGACCGCAGTACGGGAAAAGACCGCCCGACAACTGATTACAGTGCGGTAAGACCAGGAAAACGATAGAGTCAGGAAAATCTTGTATTCAAGCCAATCGTTATTCAGAGCAAATAACTTGGTGATCGAAACACGTAGTCCCGAGAACTGACCGAAGTGCGAAGTAGGGCCCACCTCGTGCGCCGGTCGGAACACAGTTCTACGTGCGGTTAGGGAGGTTTTAGACCTAGAACCTGTCCTATCAGAAGAGAGTGTCGTGAGACCAGTATACCGCGTTAATATTACACGTGTATATATTATCGCAAGATGTTCGCGTGTTTGAGACGGCACGACGTGACGACTCGTCAGATGTACACCTTGTCCTCTCGGACAAGAGAACGTTCAGAGTTTTCCCCTATTGACGATAACTCGAGAGTCATGAGATGCAGAATGGTACGTGAGGGTTCGGTTAAGGCGGAGAAAAAGAGGAAGTCTTTGACTAAGAAATCTCACAGGAAGCTGAGGACTCCTGCCGGCAAGAGAGCGAACCCTGTTCTAAAGGACGGCCATCCTGAGGACGAGGACGTTGCCCACCCGGCGACCGCGGCAGTGGCAGAGTCCGAAAGTGAGATGGAGCTTGACAGCGACACTGTTCGCAAACAAGCGATACCCTCGGGACCTCCTCTTGGAGAAATGGGCACTGAGAGCGGAGACAGGGAACCGCTCGTCTACAGCAGAAGTAGACAGGATAGTGACCCGGGCGACTCCAGAAGGTCGGTTGGCTGGAGCCGAACCCAGCCCGACGACGAAGCAGCGTCTCGGGTAAGACCGACACAAGTTGGTACCACGTCTGATGAAGGGTTAGTTGATCTCGAGCGACGAACGTCACAAATTTAGTAGGAATTGAACATCATTTTTTATTTTATGCAAAAGTTTGCCATTAATTTGTGTTCTACAGCTTTAAATATTGCTATCAATTTATTGGTTATTACATATATATAGCCGTATATGTCTCAAGTAGGCATATAATAGCAAAGCTACGTATTTAAATTCATGAAATATCGAATTAAGTTGATCAATAATTGCAGCTACGACTCGCGCATAATTTATGACAGAGAAAATAATTTATGGCAGAGAATATTATAATTATTACGCTAATTGCAGATATTACGCTAATTGTAGGTATGATGCATATTGCAAGTAGGCCTATAGGCTTCTCGACAAAAAGGCAGTAAATGAAGAGAAATAAATAAGATATATGTATGAAAGACTTATGGCTAAAACATGCATAAAGTAATTATAGGCATAAATAGCCAAACAATAAATTTAAATAGGCCTACAGATATATGTATTACAGATACAGTTATTATTATACTAGATGTTTGCCCGTCCTGAGATGGTTTAAAAAGAATTTTAAAATTATTTTCATTCGTTCTTTTCAGTAGGCCTAAATTAATAACATCGTTCCCGTATGCGTGGCTGCAGCTGGCGAAAAGCCGGGAAGATCTTTAGCCGTCCTAAGATGGTTTAAAAAGAATTCGAAATGCATTTTCCAATGAGCACCTAACCCGGCAGAACTCGATCCGTAGGCCTACTCTTCACCGAAGCTAGAAAGATGGTGAATCAGAATACACTGATCTCCGCATGGACAAGATCGGGAATAGTGTATGTTCGCCTCTCAGACGCCCCCAGCGAGAAACCTAAGAAAATCACAACTGCTAAGAATTTGGAGAATCTTATTCCGGCATAGAACTTACCTTGAACGCCATTCGACGCCTCAGTTCAGGCGATCTCAATCAAACTTACTTCATCGATAACTGCTCGAACTTAAAATAATACACTGCGATCTGACCAGATGATATAAGTGTTTGAAGCTATAGGCCTACTTTCTTATACTTTCTATGCAAATTGCTGAAGATAATGATTAAGTATAACCAACTAGGCCTATAAATTACAGACCGAGAAATGTCCCAACAGAATCTAATCTGACCAGGCCAAGCTATTGGTCCCCCGCACGCGAACAGCCATTATGCAGCGCCGTTCTTTTTCGGTCGCTGGTCCCGCAACCTGGAATGGCCTTCCTGTTGCAGCCTGGTCCCTATGACTCACTCTACCTTGTTTCTTGCAAACTTGAAAACTACTCTCTTTAGCCGTGGTTGGACTAGGAGCGCTCCTGAGTAGATAACCTTGAAGGGGCGCTATATAAAAGCTCAATAATAATAATAATAATAATAATAATAATAATAATAATAATAATAATAATAATAATAATAATAATAATGATCAGGCGCAGACGTTGTTACGGTTGGATGCCTTCACAGGCAATTCGGCTCTCATTGTCCATCTAGTTCATTGTCCATCTAATGGACACATATAGTTTAGACCAGAGGTGTATAGTGGAACCTATCATTAGGTTCATTAGGAGAGATTAGCTGTGTAGCTGTGTAGCGTGTAGAAAAGATATCTGTTATAGCCAAAGCGCATGTATAAAGGATGATCAATGGCTATGTAAACAATACGTAGCTGACATATTCCCATACAACCACATCAATTGTTGGTAATGATGAATCTTATGACTCCATTCATGAGGGAAAAAATTACCATAATATTGTCACTGATAAAAGCTTGAGCAAGAATCCAAACATCTTTCCTGAAGAATTATTATGGAACCGACTCCTCATTTATAATAATGAACTGGATCCATAATTTTATAACAATCTCTTTGCCGACTTATCTTGGGACAGCGCCTACTCCACACCTGCTGCTATGATATCCAAATTCCCTGCACATCTCTGTTTTCCGTAACGAATTTAAATTGTAGAAGCATCTCAAATAAAATAACAGATATTAATGAACTTCTTATTACCTTGTTCCAGTTTCTATCTTCGCTCTAACAGAAACTTGGCTTAGCAACGTTCAACTGATCGCTTCCAGTAACATACCGAATTACCAACTTATTCACAAAGCGAGGGAGAATAGCTGGGGCGGAGGGGTAACTCTGTTGATAAAGAATAATATTGATAGTCTCCTAGCACAAAAATCCCAAATTCGCAATATTCCTTCAAAAAGTTCATGAATGCGGCAGAACTCGATCAGAGTTCTGCCGGATTCATAATTGGCATTGGCCTCATCCCCACGTCTGCTAATGAAATCATCAACTTAAGCAAAGCATACGCAACACAAATAGTAGAGGGGCCGATGATATCGACCCCTTCAATGTTTACTCGCATATCCCAATTCTAGCGACCCAATTGGCCGAACTAATAAACTGTTCGCTGATTACGGGAATGTTACCACAGGCCATATACAATTGCCAAAGTCGTCAACATTTGTAAGAAAGGAGACAAGGATAACCCTATGAATTATAGACGAATAGCCGTTCTTCCTTTCATTTCCAAATTTTTAAAAAAGTTATGTACAACAGACTTAGCACTTCTGTTGAAAAGTCCCATATCACCTTTTCCTCCCAGCGCGGCTTCCGAGCGGGACATTTCCCCTCATGCTTTGTATACTCACTGTGCACGACGAAATATCAAATGCGTTCGAACAATTGAATACTCTTTAGGCATATTCCTGCATTTGGCAAAATGCAGGAATATGCCTATGCAGTGGCGTACGGAGCTTAAATGCCGCCCGCGGCGAGTGCCCAAAATGCCGCCCTTTGCCACATAATTTTCGATATGCAATTTTTTTCTAAGATTTTGCATGACGATCGTATTACATAGGCCTATACAATTTTATTTTATACAGTTTGGAGCCTTTCTGGACTTTTCACTCTTCACTGTATTTTTAATTATCCGTTTTAGCTATACAGTTTCAAATTACTTAAATCTGTTTTATTGGATAATAAAACATTGTATTGCATGTCAGACTAACGACTGTCGCTGACTCGCTGCGATGTGTACAGTACAGTACTTTTAGGCCTACATCATGCTATTACTAAACTCTGTTGATAGGATAAGTGTTCATTTCAAATGCAGTCAATTTCTTTCAAAATCAGACTAATTTTAACATTAATTTTAAAAAGAGGACTAAACTAAGTGGTGAATGGCTGTGGTGGTGATATTGATATAGTTTGTGATTACATTTAATTCTAAGTCATTAATTCGTTTAGATACTTATACATACATAGGCGCATATATAGACCTATTATGATTACGAAGGGCGGCATAACTTACAGCGGCGTAGCTAGGATATTTTTCGCCCGGGGACGAACTGTGAAATTGACGCCCTCCCTGTTGTATTTATTTCACATTTTCGAAATACATCGTATGGCAATTTAAATTTTAATCAAGTAAAATTTAAAAAAATACAGATAGTATAAGGTGCCCTTAGTGGTCAATTGGGCGACAAAATCATACCTGACAACTGGTTTGTAAGTAATTGGGGTTTAACTGGATAGTTTTGGGGCGCCAAAATTAAATATTATAAATGTAATTGGGATAAATTAGTTAAAATTGCGTAAAAATTAAGAGTAAAACTATTTTTAGCCCTCATTTTGGCGCCCCTCCTTTGGCGCCCGGGGACATATGTATCCAACCGCACCCCCTAGCTACGCTTCTCGCGGCATAACAACCATATGCTTTAAAGTAGACTATGCTGCATGTAGTCTGTTACTTGTTACTCTGCTTACAGTTTACTAGATAAACGCGATTCCACTTCCTTCTCTGCAATTCTGTTTAGTGTTTAACGTAGACTTCTGAGAGTGATGCCGCCCCTAACGATCAACCGAAGCCAAGACGATTAAACCAAAGTGACGGTTTCTTTCTTTCCTTCTTTTTTATTTCTTACTTTCTCTCCTACTTTCTCTTTTTTTATCCAAAATTTACTCTTTTATTTTTCTTGGACCCTATTTTGCCGCCCCTGCAAAAGTGCCGCCCGGGGCGACTCGCCCCCTCTACCCTCCCTTCGGTACGCCACTGTGCCTATGCACATCTCAGATTCGTAGTTCTGCGTAACTTTACGCGCGTTAAAAATGATGCTCACTGTTATTGAATATCAACGAAGCCTCTGGTCGCTGGCCGCCTTTGATGCGCACTGTGACTAGTATTCATTAAGCCTCCGGCCACCGGCGGCCTCTGATGCACGCTGTTTACAGTGAGATTTTCACAAATTTATAAACTATCAATGTCATAATAAACGCACATGGGAAAGCACATTTTCAAATTGCTTTTAAACTGTCTTAGGACGGGCAAACATCTAATTTGTAATGGTGCCGCATCAGACCTAAGAATCGTTAAACACAGCGTACCACAAGGATCAATATTAAGCCCCTTATTATTACTCCTATTTATCAGTGACCTACCCAATGCATCTGACATTCTCTCCTTCAGCTTATTTGTGGACCACACAAATATTTTCTGCTCTCACAGCTCCTATGTCACACTAACGCAGATTGTTAACTTCCAGCTTACGTTAGTAGTCGACTGGTTTAGAGCTAACAAATTATCACTAAATTGCGAAAAAAAACTTCTTTAATTATTATTCAGCTCCATAGCAATATCACAGGGTTAGTTATGATAGCAGTGACTGTTCTGAAGAGAAGCTAGAGAGATATTAATAGATCAGTCTCGGTTACACACTTAGCAGGCAGTACACTAGAAGTGTAGTTGGCCTAAACATAGAGCCGAAGGCTGAAGTGGTCAGGTTTGAGATGCAGGCTGACAGGATGAGGAAAGTGGCAGTAATGATTATACGAGATGAGACGGCAGACAAGCAGTTATATTTAGCACTCGGTAGCACTTGGATGCTGACTGGCTAAGCAGTTAGCCGAGGTTCGACAGAATATAGAAAAGAACACCAGATATTGCAGCCTCAATAAGAGAGTGCTGATAGTAGCTCACAGACTGGATGTTGGAGGAGGATGGAGCTGGGATGAACGAGAGGATGGGGATTCAGTTAGACAGAGGCAAGGGGATGATAGGAGGGAATCAGCTTAGGAAGAGGCAGTCGACTACTGAAGCTGATCAGAAGAGGACGCAGAAGAACAACGGAGGAAGTCGATGGGCAGAGATGGAGAGATGGGGTAGACAATGAATGGATCGAGAAGAGAATGTCTGACTGACATCCCCAATTCATTATCATTAATAATATTATAATAAATATCTACAGCATCCCTAATCTCACAATGTTGTGAAGCAAGTTTGAGCTCTTGTCATCCTAATAAATTATATATTTTGTAAATGAGCTTTGTTTATATTCCCCAAAGTGTACAGTCTGATAATTACTGGAACGGAATAGGAATAATATTGCTTGTATCCCATCTTCTGCCAATTGATATTCGCATGAAATTATACCACTCGCTTATATACCCCCACCCAGGCCCGCATTAAGGGGGTGCTAAGGGTGCTGCAGCACCAGGGCCTGCAATTTTGAGGGGCCCGCATTTTCGGAAGTACATTAAAAAAATTTATTTTACTTGTATTAACAGGGTCCCGCGCTGATGGCCATATAGGAAATCACAGCACCCGGGCCCGCACTAGCTTTAATGCGGCCCTGCCCTCACCTCAATTACTGCACGATGGTATGGGCTTCTACATATAATTCTAGACTAGGCAAATTGGTTATGCTACAGAAACAGGCACTACGGGTCATTACCATAGCCCCTCCCTCTGGATTATAATGTAGAGATTTGTTCGCCGAACTTAACTTACTCGAATTGCACCAAATAAAAACACTGCAAATATATCTATAGGTACCTTTATGTAAGCCCTATCGTTTCACCGATAATCTCTTACCCCTAATTTTAATGATTACCTGTACTTCCAGCGTGAATCAGATATTCACACCCACTACACTAGGAGCTCGGACAAGTATCGTTCGGCATTTGCACTCTTGAACTCACGCAAATTCTCAGCCAAGCATATAGGCCTCTCCGTATGGAACAAGATTCCCACTGAAATTCGTCAAACGACCAATCTGTAGGCCTATAATTATGTTTAAAAAGATGCTGCGCGCTCACTTAGTAAGTCTCATCTTAGGCCAACTGTTTCCTTAACAAACAAATAACCACTATAGATACTCACTGACCTTATTAATTAATAATTAAGCGCTTAGTTAAGCTACCAACTAAACTACTATGGATAGTGGCAGACTGGCAGTGCTAAAGAGAGTCAAATATCGATTTGTTCTAATTACTTGTCCTACACTTAAACATTCGTATAGGAATAATAGGACGAATAGCACTAAGAACAAACTCCAACTAGAAAGCAACCCAACCATTTACACTCACTATCCCCCCTCTTCATGTAGGCCTATACCTGCTGTTTGGTACATAGCTGACCCTAACTTAGCGGGACTCTTATCCCTTCAGGGCTTCCTTGTTACCATAACGACGAAAGCTGTTTATTTGTAAATACATTGTTTAAAATTTATTTTACAATAAATGATTGATTAATTGATTGACAAATAAGAGACAACTGGAGACGAGCAACTGCTGACAGTAGCAAAAGTGAGAAGTCCAAGAATTTGTCACAGCTCGCTGACCTTCCTACAGCTTTGGATTATATGCGAACCACTTGTATCCCAACAAATTTTACACAATATTGAAAATTCTCTTGACTATGTCCGTTTCTACGCGAGCACTGAAGAACTACCCAACGTCTTAAGACATATTTACGCAACACCATGGGAGCGGACAGACTGTCATCGTTGGCACAGATATTGCAGCTTCCAGCTGTTGTTGTGGTCTTTATAATTGTTTGAAACACTTGCCGTGGGCTTCCAAAGATTATAATTCACTAAATCTCGAGGGCCGCAGCCATGCTACGATTTGTGCATTATACAATACAATACAATACAACTATATTTTTATATTGCCCTCCTTAACAAAGTTCAGAAGTGCACGACAGAACATCGATGGCGCTGGGTCGATACGCAACGGCTCGAGGTGGATTCGATCCTGCGACCCTCCGGTTACAATTGGTACCGAACATTCCACTAAACTACCGCGTCCCCCAGACTTTCTGTAAGCCCTTTACGCAGAATTATAAGCCTATAGGCCTATGTTTTCTGACTTTTCTCCTGTGTCGCGTAGGCTATATATATTCATGGGTAGAAAACTCTTGCCCATGATATTATGTTAAATAAAATGTGTGAATTTATGACATGTACTGTTTTCAGTGGCCGGTGTATTCAGCGTTTCCACTCAAAAGAGCATTTATGAAACAACGGAGGACAAATTCGTGGCACACCAAAAGTGAGTCTCATTCAGAGCCGTAGTCCATTATTAATCACGTGTCTTAAATTGACCAATGGAAAGACAGAACTCGTCGGCTGATCTATCGTAAATCAAGTAGTCCTTCTGATATTGTAGTTTCAATACTATTGACCCTATGAAGTGTGACACATTTTGCCGAGTTGTTAAACGATCGCCCTGTAACGCATACTGTGCGGGTTCGAGGCTCCTCTGAGTCGGACCTCAGTGATGGGCAATAGTTAACTAAAAAGTTGCTAACTTTTAGTTTAACTAAAAAAATTTAGTTAAGGAACAAGTTTAACTAAAAAAATAGTTTAGTTAAAACCATAGTTTAACTAAAAAATTTTAGTTGCTAACTAAAAAGTTTAACTAAAAAAATCTGCAATATACAACTTTTTATCCACAGTGAACATTGAACACTGTCAGCAAAAAAACATTTTAACACTGCATGGTCTTAGCATTAACAGCCTGTGTTTTCAAATTCATACACTACAGTATACATGTAACTGTTTGCCAGAACAGTACACATTGCATAGTGTCGCGGTCTACGCGGGTGCATGCATCAAGGGAAGAAAACCGACGCGTCAACAAGCTTGTTTACAACGCACGGAAAATTCTGCAGCAAGCTGTCAACATTAATTCGGTGCATGCAACAAGGATATACGTGTTCAGTAGGACTTTCCAGGGAAAAGTACAGTGACGTCACAGAACGTTCTGGAATCCGGGAGAACTCTATATAAGATAGACCTGCTGTACATTAAGGGCCTTTTGACGAAGATTTGTAAACGTTGAAACATTGATCGTAGGACGTTCAATCGAGACCAGCCAACCTGTGTGCTGTCTACGATTGTGATATTTGATAGACGAGTTGACTTACTTTACACTTAATCGACTTTATTTTTAATTAAAGATCTTTTAATAGTTCCTTCGTTGGTTCGTCGTTGCGATCGAAGGAGTCGACCGCGACATTATTGGTGGCAGCGGTGGGATCATCGGTGTTGGATCCGGTGAAGAAGACGCGAGCCGGCGGAGGAAGGAGTCAACCCGGAGGATCAAGAGACGGTCTGTTCCAGACAGCGAGCGGATCGAGACGCCTTTCTACCGTGGGAGACGGGTGAATCGGCATACGACAGTCGGACGAACGAAGTGCGTCGTTCGGCTGAGACAGCAGAAGACAGCAGTCAACATACGGGTAAGATCCTAGGTGTTGTCGTGGCTGAGAAGGAGAAAAGAGAGTGGAGTTGCAGCCGAGTGGGAGGCAGCCATTGTTTCTCTTTCAATATCTACTGATTATTTCTTTGCAATTTGATCCATTGTTGTGATCGAGGCCAGACTTGCGTGAGCTTGTATAGTTTTTGCGTACTTGGCGAGTGTACTTCTTTGGATACTGAATAGTTGCACTTTGGGTTGTGGAATTTTCCTTTTGTGTGGCGGGTTTGCCGCGTGGTGTCTGTTTTTTGTTGTTGTTGACTGACTGTTTGTAAAAATGGAAGCGTTGACAACAGAGATGCAAGCGAATATTCGCAAAATGTCGTCTGAGCGCCTTAGGGTGTATCTTATGAAGGCAGGAAGGGACGAAGATGATGTTATGTCATGGGATCGAAATCAATTAATGGAAGAATGGGCCATGGAGATTGGAAAAGAGGAAGAGGAATTTAAGGGTAGTCCAATATCTCCAACAGGAGTGGATTACGAGCTGCAGAAGCGCCGTCTGGAGTTCGAAATCCGTAAATATGAAGAACAAAGGGAGAAGGAAGAAAGAGAAAGGGAGGAACGGAAGGAGAAGGAAGAAAGAGAAAGGGAGGAACGGAAGGAGAAGGAAGAAAGGGAGGAAAAGAGGAGAGAGGAAGAAAAGAAAGAACAAAGGGAGAAGGAAGAAAGAGAAAGGGAGGAACGGAAGGAGAAGGAAGAAAGAGAAAGGGAGGAACGGAAGGAGAAGGAAGAAAGAGAAAGGGAGGAACGGAAGGAGAAGGAAGAAAGGGAGGAAAAGAGGAGAGAGGAAGAAAAGAAGGAACGGAAAGAGAAAGAAGAAAGAGAAAAGAAGGAACGGAAAGAGAAAGAAGAAAGAGAAAAGAAGGAACGGAAAGAGAAAGAAGAAAGGGAGAGGAAGGAAAAGCAGGAAGAACGAAATGTTAGAGATTCTTTAGCAAGTCGTACTAAGCGTTATAGTGATGCCCTCAAGAATATTCTTTGGAAATTTCCTTCCGACCCTATAGAAATTCCAGGTTTCTTTGATCACTTGGATGGTTTGTTTAATGTGTATGAGGTGGATGAAGATGTTAGAGCAAAATTATTGCTAGCCATTTTAAGTGAAAGAGCTAAGGCATTAACCATGCGCCTTACTGAGGCACAGCTCCATGACTACAAATTCCTGAAGGAGTTTTTGCTACGGGAGTTTAAGATAAGCCCTTCAAATCTTAGAGCCCGATTTTGGTCGTTGCACAAAGCATCGGACGAATCATTTACGATCTATTCATCGAATTGCGTGTGGCTCTTATGTATTATTTGAAAAGTAGAAAGATAACTGATGAGTTTGATAAACTTGTAAGTTTATTGGTTGCGGATCGGATTAAGGAGTCCTTGTCGAAGGCTTGTTTAGATTATATCTTGGCCCAAGAAAAAGAGGAGTGGTTGAGCTGTGAAGACATAGCTAATGCGGCTGACATTTATGTAGCGTCGCATGATGGTGGGAATGACTTAGTATGCCGTAGTCATCCGACACCGAAGTATAACAATTGGACGAGAGGTCAACCACATGTTCAAGTCAATAACCAGACAGCTCAACCCAAGTCTCCCAAACCGGAAATAAGGGGTGAAGCCAAGATAGGTGCGAGGGTGTCTCAGGAGGAGGCCAAGGTAAAGGGTCTCTGTTTCCTATGTCATCAGAAGGGTCATATGGCAAGGGAGTGCCAGACCAAACCAAGTTCTAAAAAAGTGAGTACTTGTATATCTGGGAACCCAACTGAAGAAGTGACCGACTTATTTGTTGAGAAGGTCAACGTGTTGCATGAGATACCTGAACAGGTAAAGCAAGGGAATTTATTGGATAATTCTAAACCAATAGGGTTGGAAACTGCTGTAAGGGTATACGAGAATAGTATTGATGGATTACACGAGAGGTCGTATATCAATGTACAGATTGAAGATCTCCCTTCTCAGCCAGCATTATCTGATTCAGGAGCAGAAATTTGTTGTATTGATAAGAAATTAATTGAGTCACTAAACTTACCCGTGATTAAACGGATTAATATAATTGGTTTTCAGGGAGAAGGATGTAAGGCAGATGTAGTATACCTACAAATGAAATTAGCTAATTCAATGGAAGGAACGACAAACATTGCGCCATCTTTGTGCGTCATGTTCGCTGCAGTCCCTAAACTAAATGAACGGGTTATTTTGACACCCCATGTTGTGGACCTATTAAGGGATAGTTCGCAATATGTAGTGATGGTAGCTGGCGTAGATCGATGTGTACAAATAAATAAAGGGGCAGAAGAAGATAACTTAGAAGTTAATATCGAGAAAAGTAACAGCAACGAATCCTTGCCGTCAGAAGTGAATGAATATTCTCAGGAGCAACTAGTTGATGATTCAGATAATTTTCTTGATGTTGAGTCAACAGAGTTCAAGTCTGATGAGGGAGTAGCGAATAATGATACTTTATTGCGTGAGCAACAGAATTGTCACAATCTTATATCTTGCTGGCAACAAGCGAGACAGAATAAAAATAATTTCTTTATAGATAATAACCTCCTGTACCACAAAGGGGAAATTATGGGACATAAGGTTAATCAATTATGTTTACCGGAAGATAGAATCGAGGTTGTCTTGCGAGTAGCACACGATGCCCCATGTGCTGGGCACATGGCTTTTAAGGCAACGAGAGCCAGGATCAAATTAAACTTTTGGTTTCCAAGAATGGATGAGAGGATTCGCGAATATTGTGCGTCTTGTCAAATTTGTCAACTAAGAACTCCAGTTAAAGTTGCAGATCGAGTCCCGATCACTCCTATTCCGAGGGCGGATGAACTCTGTTTTAACCATCTAAATATGGATTGTATTGGCCCTATGGTAGTGACTGGAGAATCCAACAAATCGAAACCCCAGTACAATTATGCTTTGGTTCTGGTGGACAAATTTTCTCGTTGGCCGATGGCGTATCCTCTTAGATCGCTGAATGCAAAGGGAGTTTGTGAAGCTCTGTTGCAAGTTTTTACAACTTTTTCTATTCCAAGGATCATCAGTTCTGATTGTGGTACCAACTTTACCAGTCGTTTGACGAAAGAATTCTTGCGGCGAATGGGTTGTAGTCCCAGATTTAATACCCCTGGACATCCTGAGGCAGCTGGATTGGTTGAAAGATGCAACCAAAGCTTGAAAACCATGATCTTTAAGCTTGCTCAATCTGATCCTCGTGGATGGCACCAATTGTTACCGTTTGTTCTGTGGAGCCTTAGAGAAAAACCTTCAGGCACGACTCATATTTCGCCATTCACTATGGTTTATGGAACTCTTCCTCGGGGTCCACTTAGTGTGTTGAAGGAATCGTGGGCTGGCGAACGAAAAGTACCTCTTAACTTAGGTAAATCACCCGAAGAGTATCTCCAATCACTGAAGGAAAACCTCGAATTCGCGAAAGTTTATGCAGATTACTATAGTGATATAGAAACAAAGCGGTATGCAGATTATTATAACTTGCGTAGTACTGACAGAAAATACGAAGTTGGAGATAAAGTAGCAGTATTAGCACCAGATTTTGGTAGTTCTAAATTTTATAGTCGATGGCAAGGACCTGCTACCGTAGTCAAGGTTAAATCCCCATATTCTTATATAGTAGAAATAGAGGGAAAACAAAGACATTTACACGCAAATAAGATCAAGCGATACCATGAACGACTCGAACAAGCGATGATCAATAGCTGTTCAGTAATTGTTGATCAAGATGAAGAATTTGGTATAGTAGAGGTTGTAGATCAGGAAGAACGTGAACAAATAAGCCCGAGTAAGCGAATTGATCCTCTGATTATAGCGCATCTTTCGCAAGAGGAACAGAAGCAACTTTTTGAGGTTTTGGATCGGCACTCGGCAGTATTTGTGGATAAACCTGGGTATTGTCCAGTATTAGAACATGAGATTAAGATAACTCATGATTTCACTCCTAAGCGTTTAAGGGCATATAAAGTACCTGAGCTACTTAAACCTGAAGTACAACGCCAGATAGAAGAAATGTTGGCATTAGACATCATTCGACCATCGAAAAGTGAAATGGCCAGTCCGGTAGTTTGCGTTTTAAAGGGACCCAAAGGTCAAAATGGCGTTCGATTGGCAATTGATTATCGCCATGTTAACAAATATTCTCTAGGTGATTGTTACCCGACCCCAGACATTGCTGACGTCTTACAAAAGGTGGGACGGGCAAAGTTTATTAGTGTTTTCGACGCGAAATCGGGGTATTGGCAAATTCCAGTTCGGAAAGAACATCGATGGCTTACGGCATTCGTATGTGAGGCAGGACTTTTTGAGTTCACAAGGATGCCGTTTGGACTCAAGTCCGCTAGCAATACCTTTATTCGTGCTATGACCCAAGTTTTACATCCAGTGCGAAGTTTTACCGAACCATTCGTCGATGGTATGGCAGTGGTTTCAATGAATTGGAATGACCATTTAGAACATCTAGAGAAATTCTTGCAAACTATTGAGGAAGCAGGACTCACTTTGAATTTAAGAAAATGTAATTTTGCACAAAACAAAATAAAGTTTGTTGGCCATATAGTAGGGTCAGGTTGTATTGAACCTGATCCAGGTAAGATCGCTACGATCAATGATATCCATCCTCCAACAACAAAGAAAGAAGTTAGAAAGGTTATGGGTTTTTTCAGTTACTTTCGAAGTTTTATACCTGCTTTAGCTGAAAAAGCACGGATAATAACTGATTTGACACGAGATAACATACCTACGAAGGTGCCTTGGGAGCAAAAGCATCAAGAAGCACTAGATAAGTTAAAGGATGATCTCAGTAAAGCTACACAGTTGCATACCATTGATTTCACTAAGGAATTTGGTTTAAGTGTTGACGCAAGTGCCACCGCGGTCGGGTGTTGCTTGTTTCAGTGGACCGAAGAAGGTCAAGAAAAACCAATTGCTTTTGCTAGCCTTAAACTTACAGATACACAGATGCATTGGTCTACAATTGAGAGAGAGGCTTTCGCAGTAATTTGGGCACTTAAACGATTCAAGTCATGGATATTCTTATCAAAGATAATCATTTATTCAGATCATAATCCTTTGTCTTATCTCACAGATGCAAGCCCTAAGAGTGCGAAACTGACTCGTTGGGCGTTAGCATTGCAAGAGTTTAACGTGGACTTTCGATATCGTCCTGGACGTCAGAACACGGTGGCTGATTTCCTCTCTCGGTTGTGACTCGGATGGTGAAGGGGGAAATGGCCCGACACACAAGGATCGAGCCCGCAAATTGTATAGATAAATTGACTAACTGATGTGTTTTGTTTTGTTTGTGTATGCTGTGTCGAGATGGAGTCTGGAGGCCCGGCTTGATCGTGATGACCCGTTCGAGATGGTGCTGAAGACGTGTCATCATCTGAGGGCGGAGGGAATGTCGCGGTCTACGCGGGTGCATGCATCAAGGGAAGAAAACCGACGCGTCAACAAGCTTGTTTACAACGCACGGAAAATTCTGCAGCAAGCTGTCAACATTAATTCGGTGCATGCAACAAGGATATACGTGTTCAGTAGGACTTTCCAGGGAAAAGTACAGTGACGTCACAGAACGTTCTGGAATCCGGGAGAACTCTATATAAGATAGACCTGCTGTACATTAAGGGCCTTTTGACAAAGATTTGTAAACGTTGAAACATTGATCGTAGGACGTTCAATCGAGACCAGCCAACCTGTGTGCTGTCTACGATTGTGATATTTGATAGACGAGTTGACTTACTTTACACTTAATCGACTTTATTTTTAATTAAAGATCTTTTAATAGTTCCTTCGTTGGTTCGTCGTTGCGATCGAAGGAGTCGACCGCGACACATAGTTTGAAGGTGAAATTGCCATTGACACTTTGCATTATTACAGTTCACTTAACGTCTTGAACAAAATATGGAAGACAAAAAACATCTCCATCGGAACCAAGATGAGACTATACCATGCCTTGGTGGAACCAGTGTTGCTATATGGATCAGAATGTTGGTGCTTGAAGAGAGAAGATGAAAGAAGACTATTGGTAACAGAGATGAGTTGGCTGAGGAGAATTAGGGGCAGAAGTAGAAGAGAAAGAATCAGAAATACAACAACTAGAAAGGAGTTGGGCGCAGAGGTAACGGTAGTAGAAAAGGTACAAAAAAGAAGACTCAAGTGGTTTGGCCATGTAGAAAGGATGGATAACAGCAGATTACCAGTCGCAGCCCTACATGGGCAGATCGAGGGAGAGAGAAGTAGAGAGAGACCACGAAAAACGTGGATGGACAATGTCAAGGAAGACTTGAAGAGCAAAGGTACGGACTTAACCATGGTGCGCGAAACTGTCAGGGACAGAACACTATGGAGAAACTTCATAAGAGCCTCATCGTCGGGAAACTGATGGAAGAGAAGAAAGAAGAAGAAGAAGACTTAACGTCTTTTATTGTGAAAATGTTTGTCGTAAAAAGTTGGAAAAAAGTTGGAAAAAGTTTAACTACTTTTTTAGTTTAGTTAACTAATTTCCAAAATCAGTTGCCAACTTTAGTTAAACTATATTTTTTAGTTGGAAAATAGTTTTAGTTTAACTTAAAAAATAGTTTAGTGCCCATCACTGGAGACTGTTACTATTCTACTCACACACACACACATATATATATATATATTGTATTGTATAATTTGTATTGTATTTGGAAAATTTCGGATATTTATAAAGCGCTACTAGCGGGAGGGCCATTCAGAGGCTCTCCCAGTGCGAGAGACCCCGAGAGAAAAAGCAAGTTTTAAGAAAGGTAAAAGAGGAAGAGACTTTACCTGAGAGAATAGAAGAACGAACGGACGGTGGAAGCTCATTCCAAAGAGTAGGGCCAATGCAAGTTAAAGACCTAGATTGAGCCAGAGAAGTCCTGACACGAAGAACGAGAAGGTCCAAGCGGTCAGAGGAACGAAGAGGACGAAGAGAAGCAGCAGAGTGAGGGCGATGAATTAAGTCATATAAATATTTCGGAGCGAAACCAAGTTGAGCCTTAGAGACAAGGATGAGGACTTTAAATTGGATACAGGCAGAAAGCGGGAGCCAGTGTAGTTCTGCCATATAGGTGGTGATATGAGAGAATCGAGGAAGACGGGCAATATTAATCTAGCAGCAGCATTGAGAACGGACTGAAGAGGAGGAAGACGGACTTTGGGAAGACCAACGAGGAGGGAACTGCAGTAGTCAAGTCTAGAGCAGACATATGCATGGACAATTGAAGTGAAAATTGGAGACGAGACAGAGCGACGGATAGCTCTAAGGCGCCTTAGGTGAAAATAGGAAGTGCGAGTGAGTTTGGAAATGTGTTCAGTAAAGGTGAGAGAATTGTCAAGGGTCACTCCTAGATCACGAACGCTAGACGAGAAAGTGAAAAGCGGAAACCTTTGAGACAGCACAGCAAAGTCGTGTTTTTGAAGTTGCTGAGGAGTGCCAAACCAGATAAATTGGGTTTTGGACGAGTTAAGGGAGAGGCGATTGGAAGACTGTGTAAGCTCTTAACGCAGAATTGCTCAGCGATATCAGATAACTTGTCTTGTGTCTGTGTGTCTGTTTATTTGTGTGTGTGTGTCTGTGTGTCTTTGTGTTTTGCCTTTTAGATGATGTGTGCACAAAACGGAATTCGATTGAACAGCAGTGGCATAAAATCGCTAAGTGGTCGTCCATAAAGGAAGTCCGCAAAATATGACCCACTTTGGACCCCTCCCTCCCCCTTGTCCGCATTTGTCCGCATTTGACCTTACCCTCCCTCCCTCCCCCTTTGCGGACGTCCGCACACCTAAGCCAGTTTTTAATGTCGTCGTCATTATTTTTACAATTATTCCACAGTTCTTGTGCACGTTTAAGTGACAGTTCAGGTTTCATATCACAGGATGTGCAGTAATAAAAGGCTCTTTAAAGTCGCAGTAAAGGTTATACCATGCATGAAGTTTTAGGCAATCACTTCACTGACCGTTTCATCTTTCGGGTAATGCTGAAACAAGGTGGTGTTTAAAAAACTATCAAATTTAAAAGTTTAGATGCGGACGTCCGCACTGGTCATAACCCTCGCTCCCCCTTGTCCGCATTTGTCCGCATTTCGATGACCCCTCCTTCCCCCTCACTGCGGACGTCCTTTATGGATGACCCCTTAAATCAGTGGCGTAAACTTGTCCAAAATATTGGGAGGGCATGGGGGGTCTGGACAATATTAAATGGGTGCGTTTTGTGGTCTTTGCCTTCTGGAGAGTTGGATTTAACTAGCCAACAAGCCAAGCTGTTCGCACATGTCGGAATAGTTGGGCGTCCTCAGGAATTTGGGCGGGGGCCCAAAAATTTGAGGGGAGTTATAATAGCTCATTAATAGGACTACACTCACTTTATCTGTCTTACTGTCTGTTTGTCCCTTGGTGCTATTTGTCAGTGTACCTACCTCCGTACCTATAATATATGCAGAGATAAAAAGAAACAGCAATGCTTAGAGAAGCACAATTGCAATTAGAAGTAGACGAATGAATAGTTGTGGCATTCTTTATTCGGGGTAAAATAAGAGGGGGTGCGGTACCACAGTCCAAAAAGTGGGGCTATGGGTTACCATTGTTCACTCTACGGCCAGAGACGTCATGCATTGAAGCATGAAACGAAGCCTCGAATATGCAGACGAAAAAGCATACATTTGTATTCGTTAGTTAATCTAAGCTTGTTGTTTAATTGCCTAATTGTGCTGCTTGTTGTTTTAATTGGCCTTCGCCGTCGTTTGATCGTGTTGTGCCTTCATTTTTCAGAAACATTCGACAACTCGTGATGCGGCTGCTGTGCAACGCTCTCGATGCCTCGAATTCTGCTGCAGGGGAACAGGGATCAACAAGGGGCGACGAACTTTTGCTAACCTCTGATGACCTTGACCGGCGGATCTCTCTGAACGGCATTCGGTGCCGGATGCGTTCACATGCCTCAGTCGACGACGACGATGATGATGACGACGACGAGGTCAATGTGCATCTGAGGCGCCAGGTGGATCCACTGCACTCGTGTATTGAGGCCAAGTGTTCCAGCTGGAATTCCGGCAACTACCTTGACTGCATTTACCGCCACTGCATCTCCGGATTCCAGCTCGGTCTCAAAAGTCTGTTTCTAGCGTCTAAAAGAAATGCCCGACCTTCGGCCACAACGGATCGTCTGAAGAGGAGCAAAGCGGACGTCAAGGAGAGACACTCAAAGCTCAGAGAAGGTTCACTGGAGGAGGATGGAGAAGGGAGTGGCCATGTCACGGCAACTGCAGACAGCAGCAGCAACAACAACAACAACAACAGCCTGGAAACTAGGCTGCGAGTGATGAGAAGAGGCTTCAACGACATTGCCGATGTCTGCGTCCAGCATCACTGTGGCTCCATTAACCCGCACTCGATGAATTTCTTCAGCTGTGTCGAAAGCCATTGTGCTTTTCGATAATGGAGCGCAAGTTCTTCGACCGTGGCCGTGTAGGGGGCCTATTTCCTTTGTAGGCAGAGACAGGCAATCCCTCTGTTTACCTAAAACGAACGCCTAGGATACTGTGAAGGCCCTTGCATGCAAGTAATAGACGTGGTCGTCTAAATGGTTCGAGAGATGAATTAGGCCTAAATCTTAAAATAAATGTCACTTGCAGTCGTAGATTACAATAAATTGCATTCAGCCCAGTTCGAGCGGTCTTAATAATATGGAAGAAAACAGGTGTTTATTGTCGTTGTTCCAGTCATTCCATTTCCCATCTCCTATCGTAGGCCTAATCCCTGCGGCTAAATTTTGATCGTTGTTCCGAGATTAGAACTTGTCGGCTTCCGGGATATAAGGACCACTGGAGGCGCAAAGGATTATGCCGGTACGAGCTGGGATCAGACAGCTCAATCCACAACCGCCATGATTCCCCTGCCGCCAGCCTTCTCATAAAACCGTATCCGACCAACAACTGTGGCAAGCAAGCAGATGATCGAAGACGGAGGAGAAGAAAGAGGAGGATGTGAAGCAACAGAAAGTGACCGCTTTCAACTCGCCCACCACAAGAGGCAGGCGCCATACAAGTGAGCTGATTGCCTTAGGAATCATCTATCAAGAGGCTTTTAAGAAATCCGCCAGTGGCTGGAGGAGTCAGCTGGAAAGCGAAGCTCCAGGAGTCCAGTGGTTCTCATCAATAACAAACATCAACGGAGGCGGCGGCGGCGGCGGCGGCGAGATGATCCCCCTCGAAGCGAACTCCCTATTAGGAAACGATTAGCTTTCATGAAATGCCAAGCGATTTCCGAACAATAAATCTATCAGTCCGTCTGTATACCAGTACTAAACAGACGCAGCCGAAATGAAGTGATTATAACTAAGTCCAAAAGGCACACGTCATTATTAGCCCACAGAGGCTTAATCCACATCTAGGCTGAACAGCTATAGAGGCCTAAGCCGCTGACGCAATCCCGATGACGATGTCGGTAGCTTACGCGTGCGATTAATACGGTACTTCGTCCTCAGCTGCTAGACATGAATAGTTAATTGTCAGGGTTCAGTCTCTCAGGCAGCTAAGGCTTTTTGCTTGTATGTATTATAATAATAATAACTGATGCCCGCAGAAAAAGTGTTCATTTAGGCTATTATTACTTGCCGTAGGCTATAGGTAGGCCTAGTTTTCTCAAATAAATTTCATCATGTAATAATATCTTGGCCTAATAAAAAAGCGACCGCTATTACTTGCATGTACAGTATCGAATTAAGATCACCACACTAGTACTACACTTTTTTTGTGTTGGTACATTTTGATATCTGTGCAGACTTGTTGTCCTCGAGACCAAGGTCTTGGTCTCGAGTGCACTCGAGTTCGATTTTAAAAGTCTTGGTCTTGGTCTTGAGACCAAAAGTCTTGGTCTTGGTCTTGAGGTTCAAAGTCTAGGTCTTGGTCTTGAGGTTCAAAGTCTTGGTCTTGGTCTCGCAAGACCAAGACCAAGACCGGCTGTCAATATGAACAGTCATTTAACAAAACTCAAGAGTTTAAAAATTTATCAAACCTGTTTGCATCATAGGCCTATCTACGGACGGATGCAAGTCTTGTTGGTCAGGAAAACCCATCGGCTGCAGCAACTATAGATATGTTATGCTGTGTCTGGAAGCCCTGCATAGACGTTTTCTGAAGCCAGACGGACGGTCTGAAAAGCCAAGGAAGGATTTCAAAAAGGCTCACGATTTGTACATTTACATCCAGTACTTGAAAAGCTACTGTGTGTGCCAGCGACTTCAGCACCTATGGAAAGTATTTTTTCACATGGCGGAATTTTTATAAGGCCACATAAACACGTCTTGGTCAGAAAATTCTGAGCGAATTGGTTTTTACTAAATACAAAAGGCATTTGGAATAACATATTGCATGAAGGACTTTTGTAAATACGAATTTGGAATTCTCTGTAGTCTGCATTCAAAGTTAATTTGCCTGAATAAAATAAAAGACTCACGTTTTCAGGAGAAACAAAATAACGATAAACTTTGCGGTTTTACCCAACCGGCTTTTACCATTTGATATTATTCCGCAAAGCATTTTATAGATCGCGTTCAAGTTCACTTAATTCAAGATTCATCTTTGAGTTTCACGTAGGGCCTACGGGTTTTCCGCAGGATGATGTCAGGATCAGAACTCATCTCATGCCTTTTGTGGCTATTAGGCCCTATGCCAGGATTTTGTTTCGGAGGGTGTTTTCTGTTTCGGGGGGTCAACCGAATCAACCGACCAAGGGGTTTGTAGTTAGTAAATGCATTATTTCATTTTTACATTATTTAATTTCGGGGGGTGTTTAAACACCAAAATCACCCCCCTAGCTACGGCCTTGCCCTATGCATGGTCACATTGGCTATGCCCTGGTATCTTATCGACATGACTTGATTACCTAGAGTTCTAGACTTGCTTTTCACTGGTATCACAGTAACTGCAATAATTGCCAATAGTTCAGAGCTCTCTACAGGTAGTAGCCTACCATTAAAAACCCCAAATTCCAACGCGTACGCCGACCACGGTATCCGACCACCCTCAAACTACAAGATATATTACACCGCAACATCATTTTGAACAGAAAGCTAGTAGTTCTAAATCAAAGTCTCAGTTTATAAATATCGTATTTGAGTCAGCCTGCCGGCAATCCATCTTTATGTTCACCTGAAAGTGTTCTACAGTGCCAGGTACTTTCCGGAATTCCCGCCCAAAGGCTTCCACAAAACCGCCCAAAAGTAGCCCAATATAAATTATAACTGAAACAAAATGAAAATAGCTGAAAATGATCAAATTTAATGTAATATTTGCCTTTTTGAACTTTGGTAACTTGTTTGTTTGTAAATTTCAAAAATTGAATGCATCTGAACAGGGTAATTTGATCTTTAACATCTCAACAAGCAGTGCGAACTTGATATCCCCACCTCTCTTCCAAAAGACTGTGCCTCAGATCTGTCGTCGCTCCTTTAATCACCAAAATTATCATCTCTCACTCTCTGCCGGCAACTCCCCAATTGCATTTAAACACTCTCTATATCCACTCCCCTCCTCAAAAAAGCAAATCTTGACAGGGAAAACCTATACCGTCCCATCTTTCCTTTCATACTAAGTTAACTGAACATTATTGTCCTTGCTCGGCTAAACGACTACCTCTCTTCTGATTCACTTCATAAACCCCCACCAATCTGGCTTCACTAAACACCACTCCACAGAAACTTTAGTTGCATCTCTGTTCAATAAAGTGGTCTCTGCCGTCAGCCATCAGCAAGCCTCCTGCCTCTGTTTTCTCGATATTTCCGTCGCATTTGATACCATAGATCACAGCCTCCTTCTTAAACGACTATCTTCTTGGTTTGGCGTCTCTGGCACTGCTCTACTCTGGTTCTAGTCTTAATTACTTGTCTTCCCGATCCTTCTCTGTTAAAGCCTCCAGCCACTGCTCGCAACCCTCCCTCTCTTCTTTGGTGTCCCTCAAGGCTACGTCCTGGATCCACTCCTCTTCATCCTGTTACTGTACCCAGTACCCACACATTCAAACCATCTCATAAAATCCTCCTCTGTTGACCACCATGCATCTCTACGCAGACGACACAAAACTCTACATATCCCGCTCCGCAAGCTCTTTCTCCACCTCCATCACACAATTACTCAACGTGGTTAACCTAATCTCACAGTGGATGTCATCCAATCTCCTCTGGCTTAACCATTCCAAAACAGAACTCATTATCCTAGACCTTCCTGATGAAATCAAGAAAATCCCTGACCTTCCATGCACTTATCGACTAACTCGTGGTCTCTTACCTTCACCACCGCAATCTTGGTATAACTTTTGATCCACACCTCTCCTTCTCTAACCCATAGGCGTAATTTATGGAGGGTATACGAGGGGTACCCGTAACCCCCCCCCCACTTTTTGGACTGGATGGTACCGTACCCCACTTTTCATAACCATTGTTTTTGTCCATTATTATTTTATCTGAGGAAGCCCTCAAGAGTCAAAACATTACCGAGCATTATCATCAGTGTGATCACTGAAATGTGTTAGCCAAATTCACCTTAGAAGTTAGAACAAGTTGAACAACACAATTTTAGAGTCCTGCAAAAATCCACAAAATGTATGTTTAGCCTACTTCAAAAACTCAATTGCTTCGGCTTCAGGTATGATCACAGTTGCAAACAGGCTTTTACAGAACATTCCAAAGCATATTTATGCATTACAAAATGCTGCTTTTGTTGGCTTTAAAATGCTCTAAAAGTCACCTAACTCTTCACTATCCAGCCACCCCGGTCTACCCGTTCATCCTCAGATTCCTCACATCTCACTCTCTCCCGTCCCCCAGTCACTACTCGCCTCAAGTTCTCCAACCGATCTATATCCCACACTGCACCTCAACTCTGGAACGAACTTCCTCCCGAATTCCGCATTTTCTCAGTTCCTCCACCAATACCGCCACTCACTCATCGTCATCTATCTCAGGCTCCTCTACTCATCACCCCACAGGCTTTCCACTCCAAATTGAAAACTCATCTCTTCAAGATTTCCTTTCCTAATCCATCTGATCCTCTGCCTTCCAAGCTATCTCGTCCTCAACGAAACCCTCCGTAACAGCTGCTCTGCCTCTCTTTGGTCTTTCAGGCAACCGGACTCGGACCACCCACGGACATCGATTTCTGGACAACCCTTCGGATACGTCGCAGCGCTCGTGAATAAGCTGGTGCTTTGCGCTCAGCTTTACAGTGGCGCTTTAGAAAATTGGAGATTACGATTACGATTACCTACGAGCTCTACAAATATAAACATTTTCCGGAGGTGATGCCCCCAGACCTCCACAGTCCCCGCTTAAAGGGAAGGGAATGAGGAGGGGGTGGGAAGGGCTTTGAAATGGGAAGGCAGGAAATAGGGTGGCGATAGGGCGGGACGGTAAAGGCAGGGATGGGCAGCGGAGAGGAAAAAGGAGGGGTAAGGATAGGGAACTGGAGAGGACAGGAGATGAGGGCAGGGGCGGAGATCGGAGGGGATTTGCCTGATGGTCTTGATTTTGCCTCTGGCTACGGGCCTAAGCTGATTCGATCAAGTCTTGTTGTCAAGACCTTAAACCTCAAGACCAAGACCAAGACCAAGACCTTGAACCTCAAGACCAAGACCAAGACCTTGAACCTCAAGACCAAGACCAAGACCAAGATTTTTGGTCTCAAGACCAAGACCAAGACTTTTAAAAACGAACTCGAGTGCACTCGAGACCAAGACCTTGGTCTCGAGGACAACAAGACTGATTCAATCAGAGCGGATTGAGATCGGAGATGCACAGAGACATAAATTTATCAGAGACACTTTCGAAGAGTGGACATAATTTTATGGAGTGATGATCGAGACACATCGATAGCCTATAGCTAATTATTAGAACGCGATAGACTGCAACATTAGGTTTTCTTCCTTATGAAGCTTTAAGAGGGGATGTCGGACAATGTACGCTTAAACTACCTATTTATCAGTCTTGTTGTCAAGACCTTGAACCTCAAGACCAAGACCAAGACCTTGAACCTCAAGACCAAGATCAAGACCAAGACCTTGAACCTCAAGACCAAGACCAAGACCTTGAACCTCAAGACCAAGATCAAGACCAAGACCTTGAACCTCAAGACCAAGACCAAGACCTTGAACCTCAAGACCAAGACCAAGACCAAGACTTTGAAACTCAAGACCAAAACCGAGAAAAATACAAAAAAAATTAAAACCATATCCAGACTTCTATTCCTTACTACAAAAAATTGTCAAGTCGGACTACTCGCTATTTTAATTAAAACATGAATCTTTTATTTTATTCAAACAAAACAACTCCAAATGCAGACTGCAGAGAATTAAATTCGAATCCGTATTTACAAAAGTCCTTCATGCGAAATGTTATTTCAAATGCCTGTTGCATTTCATAAAAACCAATTCGCTCAGAATTTTCGAACCAAGACGTGACCTGTGGGCCTCATAAAAATTCTGCCATGTGAAAAATACGTTCTGCAGTGCTGAATTAACTGGCACACAGGGCAGCTTTTCAAGCACTGGATGTAAATGTACACATCGTGAGTCTATTTTGAAATCATTCTATGGTAAATAACCGGAAGTCAAAATAATTGTCCAAAACAACAGTATAGCCTCATTCGCACCGTGTAAATACTAAAGCAATTGTATTAGTAATTATTGGACAAATTTTTAAAATCCTTACGTTTTGCTAAATGACTGTTCATATTGACAGCCGGTCTTGGTCTTGGTCTTGCGAGACCAAGACCAAGACTTTGAGCCTCAAGACCAAGACCAAGACCAAGACCTTGAACCTCAAAACCAAGACCAAGACCAAAACTTTTGGTCTCAAGACCAAGACCAAGACCAAGACTTTTAAAAACGAACTCGAGTGCACTCGAGACCAAGACCTTGGTCTCGAGGACAAGACTGCTATTTGTAGAACTACTACTGTATTGAAATTCGTTTTAAAATGACTGTCGTACAGTATTCATTTTCTCGAATTTCAGAAGACCTTGAAAATCGCAGCTTTACCTCCCAGCTCCCAGAGTGCCACGGCAGTTGTTGCCACTCTGAGGATCTGTTACGAGTAGAACCAGTGTTGCCAGTTCGGCGGTTTTCCCGCCCAGTTGGGCTAGTTTGAAACTTTATTCGCGGGAAAAATTCGCTGTCCGCGGGTTGCGGTTTTTTGGGCTACTTTCATTCTTATCCGCTATTTTTTGGGGCGGGTTTTGGACTATTGGTTGTATGTATCTAGTGTCCGATATATCCACGATTTCAGTTATTGTCTATATTCAGATAGGTCCTGTGTCTATCAACTAGGTGTAGCTACGTCATGACTGTCTCTCATATATCGGGCTCTCCGTCAGATATATGATCTGTGGCTGTCCCTATGGAGATCACTGCCCAAAGATGTTAATTATTGGTGAGGCGCTTTATCAATTCACCTATTAACATCTTTGTCACTGCCTATCACAGTAATTTACATGTGAAGGACTTCATAGCAAGATAAACAAACGTCGTATTTCGCCTGCACGCTGCACCAAATCTCTGGTCTGCGTTGTATAGACTGCAATCACTGCATACAAAATTGTTTAAATTTATGTTGTGATCCAGTAGCCTACGCCGTGATGTAATCAAAACAATTTGAACGTTTTCTGTTTAAACGCCTGTTATTAATATGTTGTTATTTGTATGAGCTCGAAATACGGAAAACAGTATTGCAAGGACTGAACTTAGGCCTACAGCAGATATTTACAGAGAGTCTGAAAAACAAGAAGATTTGGAATTTTAGTTTCGTTTCAAATAGGCCTACCATAATATGGTATTATAATATATTATACGTACGTGACATGTGCAATGTGCGAGATTTAGGAGGAGTGACACTTAATTCTGTTTCGGAGGCGGGAGAGAGAACTGCCATGGGAGCGATTACTGATAGGCACTTAGCCAGTAGGAGTAGGGTTGAAAGAATGGGGTGAGTCAGTGCTGGAGGAGCCAAGGGGAGTGTGTGTTTAGAAGAGATTGAAATAGGCCTAGGCCTATACATAGGCGTAATTTGTGGGAGGTACGAGGGGTACCCGTACCCCCCACTTTTTGGACTGGGGGTATACTGTACCCCCCACTTTTTAAACAATGCCAATCTATATTTTATTATGGTGCCTTCCCAGAGAACGCAATCTCCGCCAAAAGTATGAAAGTGCTTAGATACACAGGTAAATCGAGAGCCAAAACTAATGTGAATACTGGCAGGGAATATATTCAAAATGGTTGTCATGCGAAAAACGAAAGTGGAGAAGAAATTGATACCCCCCACTTTTTAGACAAATGTATTGGTATCCCCCACTTTTTAGGCTAAAGTTACGCCCCTGGGCCTATACTCTATTACTCCTTACAGGCTTACACAATATCTTAATTCTCATGTCGAAGTAAGACGAGGCATGCCTCGTCTTGCCTCGTCTTGAGAATTACGACGAGGCACTCGCCTCGTCTTGCCTCATACTGATATACGAGCCTGCCCTAAACGACACCCGCCTTAACAGCTTTTCTGCCTCCTACATCTGTGCTACGATATATACATCCTGCGGTAACCGGACTCGGACCTTCTATTCTGTGCACTAACTTACTCTTTGCAAAAGTGCCTCTGATTTGACGCAGTCTCACGCAGAGTTCGGGAATAGGCTGTACCCTGCGCTTTGCCTTCGATTGGCGTTTTAGAAGTTTTGGAGATTACGATTATGATCGATGATTACGATTATGTAGTCAGAATTTGTCTTCTTAACTCGTTTACTCCGTAGGCTGTTTGTGTGTTTTCTCGGATTCCATTTAGGGCTTTTTACCGGGTTCATTCCGGAATTTAGCTCACCCAACGATTTTTCTTAGTAGCGTCACCATCGACTGAGCATTATGAAAGTGACGCTATAGAAGTTCTTAGAGTAGACGCTTCTGTGCAAGACTTGTCTTGTTGAAGCGCGCTATAAATTTTTAGTTGTATTGTATCAATGAGACTGCGTGCCATACGTGAGAAGGCACTAATGCATCAGGTTAGATAAGGTTTGACAGTGGTCAAGACAGGTAGTCGCTAGAATTATAATTGTCGGTGTTGTTTGGTTATATAAGTTGTGACCTTTCTTTTATTTTCAGTCATTATCTTGTTATTAAAAGGTACTTTCCGTTAAATTTATTATTACCTCACAAAAGAGAATTTGCCATTTTATTTGTTGATTACTGTGATTGGTTGACACAGACCGTCTGACAAGCAATTCCACAGACTTCACGGCCTTATCTATTAATAGATTTGTTTGACGCCATATTGAAATAGTAGGAGTAGGAGGTGTCTAGTTGTTTGTTCGGTTGTTAGACGGTCGTGGATTCGAGGTCTAGTGGTAGTGTCCCCGGTGACCAGGGTGACATACCCCATCAGTCAGTGAAGCAAGATCCCCAACACCATCCGTTATGAATAAACTGATTCACGGAGCGAATGTGTCCGGCCAGAGCATAGTAGACCGTGCTCTGGCCGCTAAGCACACCGTGTCGGGTTCGAGCCTAGCTAAGGTTATATGCAAGGCAACAACAGAAGAAGTCATGGGGCCAAAACGAAAACATCTAGACTGTACGTAACTTTCAGAATTAACTGTCTAAATATTCAACATGGTTGCTAAGATAAATTCCCCGTATTTCAGCGTGAAGTTAATGATGCGGTGCGCATGGCCTGAATCATTTATAATAGCAGGCCAGTGTGAAAATGAATGTAAACTGATGCATGGGACGATACGTTCCATTTATCCCATTTTTAAGTAAGCTGAGTATGAGTAGCTTAAAACTTACTCAATGGTCTCGTGGTCAAGAATATTTGGTAAAACCGTAGTTTTTGGGCCCGTAGTTACGTTGCTAAATAATAAATCCCGTCTTTTCAGTCCCGTAGTTTACGTTGCTTAATTATTACAGGTCTTCTGTAGTCTTTGTATCTATGTTTGTATGTATGTATGTATGCATGTATGCATTTGCATGTATATATGTATGCATGTATGTATGTATTCATGTATGGCTGTATGTATGCATGTATGTATGTATGCATGTTGTATGTATGTATATTGCGGTAGAACTTTAAATACGTTTAATGTACATGCAAAAATAATTTAGCAACATTATAATAATAATAATGATAATAATAATATTTATTCTTTAATTAAGCGCCAGCAAACGCACTGCGCTGTACATGTACATGTTATGCGATAAACCTTAACTACTAACAGAATAGACAGCCTGCAATACATGGCGCAAATTGCAGCCTACAAAGCATGTCCACCTATGGGACTCGATCTCTGTACCTCTCGCACTCTACGCCAGATGTTATCCAATGCGCTATCGGGCCCCCCATGATAGTATAAAGTATGGATGTACTTTGCAGAAATAATTTCGCAACGTAAACTTCGGCTTTCCAAGCACTATCAATTTAGCAACGTAAACTACGATTTTACCAAATATTTCACAGAATGCTTGGGTACTTTGAGCAGATTTCTGTGAAAATGTGATAAGGGTGTTAAGAGTCTTGATATGACTTGTCTCACAAAAATCTTGAGTGAACCACATTTTGCTGAAGATCCTTTTTATGAAATTTGTTTAATAATGTTTATATAAAATTCCAAATGTGTGGTTAGGGCTTTCTGCACACAGTTGCCTGTGGTTAAGGTTGTAAAGAGGTGCATACCAAATCCTAGAAACCAGAATCCCCTAAACGAATTTTGGCTGGATCCCCCAAATCGAAATCAACACTAACAAGCCTAATTAGGATGCACATACAAGGCCTCCTGAGATACATAAAGGCCACGCGAGTTCTATATTATGTATCTAGTTCAAATAGTTTTCGGGATTTCGACCGCTTTCTATAAAACTGTTATCGGGAAATTGGGCTGTTGTGTAATTTCATTGTTTCGGGGATTCAAGATGACCCTGTATCAGGCCCTTAGCCAGCCACCCGTCCAGCCGTCCTTTGGACGGCTGAAAATCATTTTGGACAGCCATAAATTGTGCATGGACGCGACGTCTTAAATGTGATAGGCTATAATGTATAATCCATTCCCCTTCATCTGTGTAACGATGTTCCTTTTCCCACACAAGATGCACTTCTCTAGCAGCTATTTATGATCTAGGATATGTGTAATTAAGTCCCAATTAGATGAGGTTGTTTCATGGTAATTGGTCACTGGTTTGACTATATAAATACTTTGACCTTGTGAATAATTATAGGGGTTTGGATTGATAACAAGTAACGTCTGTTCCCAAGGCTATAATAATGAAATAAGGGAATTAAAAATTACAATCTGAAGTCAACAGATTGTTTTTTGTATCATTGTATATAAAACAAAACTGTTAAAATTGCGATCAAAACCCAAAAGTCATTCAGTGTAGGGGCATTGCAGACTTTTGCTGACTTTAACTAAGTATCTCATAAGGGTCTGGGTTTAACCAATGACCAAAAACAATTCTATGCTGTTCACCAGCAAGTGACTGGAATTAATTAGGAACTGAGGAAGAGGACGAGGATCAGTCAATCAGTCAATCAACTGAAATTTGTTTAGCGCCCCTTTAAATCCCTACTCTGAGGTGCTCCTGACCCAGGCTAAGTGGAAAAAAGGAGTCTTAGTGGAACTGGTGAAGAGGTAATGTTAAGAGGGTGGTGCATTGCCTGAGGAAGCTTGTTCCATATTGTGGGACCAACCACAGAAAAAGAACGGCATTGCACTGTAACAGATCAGGGCAAATGGGACCAACAAGTCACCAGGGGCAATGCAGGAGGACACAGGGCAGCAGAGTTCACATAGGAAAGAGCGCGCCGAGCTCGAAAGTCACTTTCACTCCAGGGACAAAACCCTGAAAGAGATGTGTTGTGGTAAGGGAAGCCAGTACAGTACCTACCGCATATTTGGGATATCCAATCAGTTAACCACTGATGAGTCGAGCTGCCACCTGGTGGACCTCTATCTGCTGCTCATCTGGGCACGCCCGGCATGCGGGAGGTCAACAAAAATAAAAGAACGGTAGTCGAGGTGGCTCAGCACGAACGCGTGCACAAGACAGACTACAGCTTTGGATACTGATATGTTAAACAAAACAATAATAGTGGTTTTAGAAGTTAGTTAAAATAGGGCTGTGTATATGAGTCCACTCTGTGTGAGTACCCACTACCCGACATTCCTTCATTGGATAATTAAACAATTGTGTAGAGGCTGTATGTCAATTGTATGCACTTAGACCTAATCAAAGTTCATTAAGCAGTCACCATACCCATGAAGTCACAATATCTTAACAAGTCCTCCAATGTGACAGTGCATTATTTCTGTTGACTCATAGAGACTACTGAAATTTGGCCAGGTTTCAGGCAGGCCCGCTGAGAGGGGGCAGGGGGGCAAATGCCTAGGGGCCCAGGCCGGACTCGTAATCAACTTACAAACGATTTTTCTGCAGCTAAATCCATAAAAGTTGCTTTTTGAATAGCATAAATTTAAAATTAACAACTCAAATCAGCAAATCATAGTTGTGTGTATAAATATAATTATGTAGGGTTGTTCCTGCACTTTTATTATTTCAGTTTTGTTTAAATTTTTTTATAGTCTAAAGATAGTTTAAAGGCATGTGACTGCTCTGCCTAGGGGCCCTGTATTTTTGTCAGCTGGCTGGTTTCAGATTATACGATTATTGGCCCAGGTTGCCACACTTTGGGCAAGTTCCTGAAACCCAAGTGCCTGAGCCTCCAGGCTGAATCAGTAACATGATAAGGAATAAAATGGAGCTAGAGGTGTTTATTTATGCTAATGACATCAATGGAAATCTCCAGTCCAACTGTTCTTTCCTTTTGTAGTAAGCTAGTTTTTAAACCTATTTTAAAAAACGGATAATCAGACGATTAAAATGAAAGGAAGTTTTCAGCGTGGGCGGCCTAAGTTTTCAGCATGGGTGGCCCATTTAAAATTGTTAGGCTCGTCTGTTTCAACCTGTTTGCCGCCTAAGTAAATTAGTTGAAGCCCATTTTTAAGTCGTTAGTTTAAAAGAGCATCCGTTTACAGTATATTTAAAATTACTTTGAATTAATTGTGAAATGAACGTCCCATGGAATGTCGTCATTTGTAAACAGTGACGTCATTGGTCATGGATATTCATTAGTTGGAAGCGGCCAAAGAGGAGTAACAAAAAGTTCACTTCATGACATTTCTGTTTGTTTGTATTATTAATTTTTTGCCATAGTTTGCACTTTGTGGAGTGTTTGTAGCTCCCTGTATAAATTAGTTTTACAATCATGACTTATGTGCAGGTTAAACGGTTTTGCCTTTTTGGCCTCAAACATAGATGGTTAGTAGTAGTAGTAGTTTCAGTTTAACGACACTGTGAGAAGAAAGATCATTATCGTCACCCTCCTCCTTTATCCAGGCTTGGGACAAGCAGTGGCAGAGTTATAGCTGGTTAGGATACTACTTAACATTCTTATATACTTGACTAGAAATGAAAACTCAGGCATTTGCATATATGTATTTAGCATGCCACCTTGCTTGTTACATAAGATGTGTTCTTGTTTCATTGACAATTTCATATTTGTTGTGTTTGTTAGATTTGCTCCATTGCACAAACGAACAGAATGTTTCGATTCCATCGATGGCAAACCTTCTGATTGAGCGCACACAGAATACAAATTGGGTTGTTGTGTTTAAAGCATTGGTCACAGTCCATAACCTTATGAACTATGGCAATGAGGTCAGTTAGATTTCTTTATATAGTTTAAATTCATTATATTATATGTCCTCTGACTTATAGTTGCTTTAAACTTAACAGAAAAATTGTTTCTAATGTGATTTTCACTAGTGATGAGATGCAAATCTCTTACATTTTTAGTGGCCCACAAATGATGGTAAGCAAGATCAGCTTACTCAATTTTGCTTAATGAAATCAAATCTCCAAGAACTAGATTTTTGGATCAGTTTTGGTGGCATTTTGAAATCCAGGTAGGTCAAGGAAAGAGAGCCATTGAGAATTTAATGCTGAAATGATTTGTTGAAATACGGGTATCCAGATAAGAGAATCTGCAGAGTTCATTTTAGTTTTGGAGTTAAATATTTTATCTTGCATGAGGATGGGACAGTCCTAGGGCTCTGACAGGTGCAACATCAGTGAACTGTCAAAATGTTTGTGAATTGTCCAAACAGGTAGTGCAGTATAGATTAAAGAGCAGTTACAGAACTTGCAAGAGAAGAAGTGGAGGATATAGTACCACGGACAATTTCTACAGCGCCGTAACGCGACCATGCCACTACAAGGGCGCTGTGGATATGAAACACAGAGATAGTCCTGAGGAAGTACGATTAGATTACAGTGAGTAGCCCACAAGTGTGAGAAGTCTGAAGGGTACTGTAAGTGAGAGATGTAATTTGTAGTGGATGTACTGAGATAAGTGAAGCCAGTGAACGGATTTGACGTCTGGGTTCTGTTGTGATGTGGTGTACATCAAGAGTGTAGTGAATGGTGTAGTGACAACATGGCTAACACGTGTTCTAGATTAATTGGATATGTCCTGTTTGAGAAGAGTCAGTAAAATTGAGTTGGCTATTGTGCAATGGTTTTCTGAGTGCTGCTGATGAGTTTTTCTTGAGTTTGTACTTTACAAGTTTTCACTTATGTTATGTCATAGTTTCATTATTAGTAGTGTTTTAATTATTGTTGTTTCATTATCTAATAAGAAGATTAATAAAGTAGTAGTTAATATTATAATCAAAGACACCAGTTACAAATGCATTGACAATAGCTTGGCCTGTTCAGATAGTATACTCTTAACAAGAAAGTCTTCAACTTTTTTGTGAAACTTCCAATGGAAACTTCTGCAGCATGGAGAGTTTAATGGACTATACAGGACTCGATAGTTTAACAGAACATTTCACACTCACACCATTGGGCAAGATGCGCCAAACGTTCTTTTACATATCACAGTGGCGTTTCTGGACCATACTTAGTAACATCTCTCTGAACACAATTTGAGACTGACTAGAAGAATCTAGCATGACAATGAGATGAATTCAGCAAATGTTATGATTGTGCATGAAACAAATGCAAAGATGGGAGACAAGTTACACAGGTTTGTTTTCAGAAGGGTTGGGAGCATATTTAAGTTCGTTCATTGGTTAATAGAGGCCAGTGATTAGAAATCTGTATTGAAGAATTGAGAGAAAATGTTGTCAGTTATCCAGGTTGGTGTTAGAAATATGATTTAGTGCTGCAGGGAAAGCTGAGAGGAAATAAATGAACAGGTGTGTGTCATCAGATGGAGTAGTTAATCAACAGAGGATGGGGTTAGTTTGATCTACACAGAACGAACAGAAGAGGCCAAGAATGGAGTGTTGAGGTAACCACAGGCCATTTTGCTCATGCTTTCAATATTGCGATATTCAAAGAATGAACAGGAAGTTTGCTTAATCGGGGATATGGCAGAACTAGATTGAAACAAATAAGAGACGATTTATCAGAATATCATGGGCAATTGTGTCAGAACAGTGGTTATATCTGGTTCACAGAGGCAGAAGTCTTGTTGCAATGAGTTTGCTGTACACTGAGGCACAACGGTTTCATTGTAGAGTATACATAACTGTATATGGGCACTTGCGTAGTGCCTTTCAAGTAGCTTACTAAATTGCTGCTTGCTATCCTAATTGATAACAAGGCTCCAAAATGATAAGTTTGTCTTGTATATGGATGGTCCTTATGTACTGGAGACGATGGTCTCCACTGGCAGTCACACTCAAGCATGTACTTCAAACTGACAAGTATGCAGTAAGATTACATGATATAGTAGTAACAGACGATAACAAGTTTAACAGTCCACCTGAGTCAAATTTAACTGTAAGGCAGCCTGCATGTGCCCATCTGTCCTGCTCATTTTACTATCACCATCTAGGGAATGGGAGGCTGAGTCTACGGAACCCGGGTCCTTCTGATCTTTTGATCTTCATGCCAACATGTTACCATTCAACCGTCTTCCTGCCCCATTTACAGATTGACTAAGAATAATAATAATAATAATAATAATAATAATAATAATGACGACAATTTCTACGGCGCCGTAACACAGCTCATGCCGTTACAAGGGCGCCTTGACAAGCAACAACACACACGCCATCTGTAGTTGGCACATATGCAGAGTTCCTAATCTGGATTGCGCTGAAGGTAAAATTACACACAGCCAAGTGAACCAAGAGATTAAGCCTTGAGGTTATAGTGGAGTGCAATGCATCACAGGTTACTGACACTGTATTATTCTATTCACTCAGTCAGATCTGTAGAGCACTGTCTGATGAGAACCTCTTCAATGCAGACAGTCTATGCCAGCCTAAAGTTTTTTTACAGCAGAACTGAATCCTGGTTTCCTGTTTCAAACAAGTTCAGTCAGTTCAAACGGGCTTGGCTTTGTATGGCATTAGTGTAGATCTATGGGCTTTGATATATATTAAATGGACCCATGGATCATTAAAACTCATTATTCCTTATGACAGGTGATGATGGCAATGGCAGGTGTCTGAAATTCATGTAAAACAACATAAAATCCTTAGAAAATTCAACATTGGCTAACATCAGAAGCACATATTTTGGCACAGCAAAGTGAGGACATGAAAATATTTGAGCAAACATGAAAAAACCAATACTCAAGGATGCCACCCAGCAAGAGGCTTCTTGTTAGTCAGGTGGTGTCCTTGAACAAGAAATTTGCAGCATGCAACTATCGAATGGTCAAATGGTCAAATGACACAAATAGCCAATGGCTTGTGCCACAAATTTCATGTTGGTACTGTAGCGGACTGATGGAAGGTGACTATAGTTACCTGGATGATCCTTTCCGAGCACTACACTATATTTAAGTTCAAGGTTCGCCTCCCTAGTCTAGCGGAGGAAGAAGATTGTGTACAACAAACTTTCTTTATTCAAACGAGAAAGGTAGAAATAAAACCATCGTATCTTCATTGTGAACAGATTCCAATGCAATAAGCCTATCTAATAAGTGCCTTCCGTAGGCTGAAGCAACTTATTTAATAATCCACAGATGCTTAATTCATTCTTATTTAACTCGCACTTGTATCATTCCGATGTATCGCAAAACAAGCGATTGTACGACGCGAAGAACTAACGTTTAAGTCAGATGAAATGAACTGACAACTAACTGTCCTAACTCTCCAACTGCCTCTGACAAATTTCCGCTAAGATGGAGCTCATCTCCTTATATAGTCCTTGCCAAAGTGTTCCTTGTTCCTCGTGTTGCTTGTTCCTGATGTTGCTTGTTCCTTGTGTAACTCACCCGTTTTAGATGAACTCTTAGTCATATTGGCGATAGGTTGCAGGTGGAGCTGAAATCTGGAAGCAACTTTAAGCCAACTCAACTATAGTAAGCACACTGACCATACACTGTCAGTGGGAAGATCAGACAGCGAGTGGCACTTGCCTCACACCCATATATGCCAAGGCTAAGAAAAACAAGGTCGCTTTCACTTCATACCCATGCAGGCCCTTGCCTGTCCAAAGCATTCGAAGTCGTGACTGCCCAACACCGTGAGCGAAGGAAGTCGTGACCGCTTGAAGTCCTGCTGCCATACGAGTCTGAATGCAGTGACCTTGTGCTGTTTACAGAGCCTAATATCAACCCATGCTCCTTACAGAACTGTCACCTCAATGCTCGCAGTGGCTCTAGAGAAGAAGCTGGATGGTGCTGGAGGAGAATCACGAACAATTTTGCCCGTCCAAAATAATTTTCACCCGTCCAAAGGATGGGTGGACGTGTGGCTGGCTAAAGGCCTGTACCCATGATTGCCTCTTAGGCTAGCTAAAGGGAATGCTGTTTTGCTCATTTTGCCTCAATATATACCATAGCGATGACTGGCTTTTCCTGATACAGTGTCAATTGTGTGTAGTACAGTTCTCTTATTTTCATGGTGACAGCAGCTATTTACCCCTATGCTTTGCAGTTCAGTTAAAAAACTTTCACACTTTAGAATGTCTGGAAATGGTAGATATTATGTGGCCAGAAACATAATAACGGACTGTACACCGCCCAGTGTTTTTGTCTCGGCAGAGGATGACCGATGCGGGTCATTGGAGTGACTTCGACCATTTGTCACTTAGAGTCCTTTCAATATGCTCTCTGACATGAGATGAATCCCTGTTCTAGGTACTCTTTGCACCTCGACGACTAGCTGGATATGCATCATAGATTACCAATAAGGGACTGCTCAGCTTCATCGTGTGTGTGAGCACTGTCACCTGTTGCTGCTCTACTCTGTCAATGCGGCTTGGCTCAGACTCTGAGACGTCTGTCAGCTGTCGACGGGAATCTGTTGGTTGGTTCCATGTGCAAATTGTGCACGCATGGGCCTGCCACTGGTGACTCCTCCAGCGTACTGTGCATTGTTCTGCTAATTGATGTAATATTTTCGTTCGTAATGACATTTAGCATCATTTAGGCTAGCACAGAGAGTGCCTCTGATTTAGCATCATATAGGCTAGTGCAGAGAGTACCTCTGATTTGGTTTTCCATTTAAGTGGCGCTATATAAATGTACAGTTATAATTACAAAAATTGTCTTGTATTAATCAGAATCACTGTTGTCCATAACTAGACAGCACTGTGGTCTTTCGACATAATTGGACAAATCTGATATACAGGCTACTGTGCAAGCCTTCAGATTTGACGGCCTGTGTTTGTGAGTTTTACGTAAATCATAAATCAGGCATATATAAATCTTACGCTACTGTATTTCAGTATCGTCCTCTTAACCCAGGGTCTGTAACTTGAGGTCACAGTGACTTTGGACCCCAGTAACGAAACATAAACAGATCTTCATTGTAATTTGTCTAGACACCTTCACGCATTTAATGTGGGTTCTGGAAAGCTGCCTTTTCCAGTATTCATAGTCTTAGTGCACTTCAGGCCCTTAGCCAGCCACCTATCCAGTCCTTTGGATGGGTGAAAATTATTTTGACAGGCATAAATTGTGCACGATTCTCCCCCACCACATCCAGTTTCTTCTCTAGAGCCACTGCCAGCGTTCAGATGACAGGGACTTCTGTAAGGAGCACGGGTTGATATTAGGCTCTGTAAACAGCACAGGGGCACTGCAGTTGGACTCGTATGGCGGCAGGACTTTGGGCGGTCGCAACTTCGTATGCTCATGGCGTCGAGCGGTCATGACTTCGAATGCTTTTGGACAGGCAACTCTGTATTTCTGGCTTTATGTGTAGGGAATTCGTGCTCAAATATTGTCCTGTTATCAGATTCTTGTTACTTAAGTTGTTCTGGTGATATTGGAAGTACATGTCTATTTGAAATATCTCATCATGTTGGATTATCAGTATATTTAAACTTCAGTATTAGTTCCTGCTGAGCAATCAGAAAGTCAAATCAGATAATCTTCACTGTAAATTAATCCTTTGCTTTAAAAGCTGTTGGTTTAGATCAGCAGATCTCAGTGTTGGGTATGAGTTAACTCAGATGAGTTTAAACTCACGAGTTAACTCACTTGCTGTGATTTATGAGTTTGAGTTAACTCACCTTAAAGAGTGTGAGTTATGAGTTTGAGTTAATTCATATTTTCTGTGAGTTTGAGTTGTAACTGTCAATTATTTTAAACTCAACTCACTCTTCGGCACTCGGCACATATTATGTTGAAACAAGCCTTTTTTATATCGTCGGCTTTCCATACTGGTGAGTGGTGACGGCAGGGAGGGTCGTAAACACTGCTAGCGGACAGTGTTTAAGCACTGCATATTTTGTATATTGTGAACAGTTAAGAACAACATGGGTGAAGTACCGTGTATTCTTGATGGAAAATATTTTTCTGTAACAAGTAGGCGTGATGGAAAAATTGTTGCTCGATTAGAACGTGCTAGTATGAAACGTGTGAGTTTATGATTTAACTCATTTAACAACTGAGTTTGAGTTAACTCATTTCACTTAGGATGAGTTGAGTTTGAGTTTAAACTCATTTTGAGGTGCATGAGTTGAGTTTTGATTTAACTCATTTCTTGTCTGAGTTTACCCAACACTGGCAGACCTATAGGAGCCTTGACTGCTTAGAATATGAGATACAGTTTTAAGTGAATTGTACTTAGGCCTTACCAGTGTAGACCTGTATTAATTCTTGTGTTTTATTTGTGGTGACGATGAAACTGATGTTGAAGGTTGGTTACATTGGTGTAGATGATTTAAGTTTTTGACAGACTTGGTATTACCTATTGTGATTTGTTTATTTAGACTTGAGACTTCTTGAATACTTTAATTGTGAGTGGACCAAAATTAAAAGTGATATTGCTTCACTAGTAACTTAACTATTGTTAAGTTATTTGTTGCTTCTCTTACAGTCCTTGGGCTTGGCTTATTATTTATAGGTGCCAATTTTTTAAATTTAATAAATAACATACTTTTTTTGAAATCATAGAAAATTCAGTTTAAACAATTAACTTGAAAGTTTATCAATTTGTACATTTTGTGGGACTGCTTCTTTTTGTCTGTAATACGATACTTGTTATGTTATCTTTGGAGATTTACAGTTGGGCTGACTATGATGAACCAGTTTCACGTAGCCCTGCACTTTTCATAGTCTTAAGACCTTTTGTGTTCTTTATTAGTGTAAAGCTTTGCCCTCCATATTTTGTATGATTGAAAATGACACATTTATGTTAAGGTACCGGTACTATAGTCTACTCGTGTAATTCCCATAGTGCATTCCTGATAATGCAACAATGCTTCAATCAGTAGCCCACCTATTTTAGTGCATTGCCACAAATATGCTCAAATCCAGGGTGTCATTCTCAAAGAACAGTGAGCTGATTGAAGGAGAATAAGTGTAATAATAGGTCAAAATCAAGATCAGGTTAAAAACCAGAAAGCTAAAAGGCTTTAGGTTGGGACAGATTTTGGAAGTCATCATCAGTAGTATCTCCACTCTTTCATGGGCTGAAAACCATTCCCCTCCACATTTCTGTTGCACACTGCCAGAATCAAGTTGTGGATGTTTGTTTGGCACTAGTCAGGCTTCTGTGCAGTTGAGTCATTCTCTGTAAAGCCTTCCTCTTCTTATGGTGCTCCTTCAGTAATTCCCAGTGTCATGTTTTTAATCTTCCTGTCGTTCATTCCTCATGTTTGACCTAAATTCCATCTGATAATGAACTTGCATTAAGTCTTTTATACTTTTGGTCTTCTATGATGTTTGTGATCTTTTATCTTGGATGCAGTATCCTTTTGTAGCACTTCATGTTGAGTGAGCTCAAATATGTTTTCTATGTTGATCTTCTTTAATGTCCACATTGCAAAGACTTGACAAGGCCACAATAAAAGTAAACATGAATTAGAACATATAATTAGTGTTTAAGGCATTTCTTTATCTGATAGCATTCAGTTCTAATTTTGCAGAAATTAGGACCACTGTTCCCTGTGAGGCACTGGCGCACAACCTTTTTCAGCCAAGGGCCACTAAACAGTTTCTTAAACCATTTGGGGGCCAAACAAGTGTGACGACTCAGCTTAATTCAGATGAATGCATGCAAAACTTTATGAAGATGACCTGCGCAGTAAAACACATATAAAAGTAAACATAAAGAGTTATATAGAAATGGGACTCATTAGTACTTCTATATTGCTATGATACTGATGGTTTTTTCCAATGACTACAGTGCACAAGTCACTGTAGACTTAATGTCAGTGCCGGCTCTTAACACTTTAACGACAAGCGTGCACTAAAATGCCTGAAAAACTAATCCCTCTCATCGTTAAAGAGTTAAATAGCTATAGTCGCTGTACTTGTTGGACATAGGGGCCATATGACGAAGTCGCTGGCTGGATGTTGTGCACCACTGCTCTAAGGTTTGGCGGCCTGTGTGCAAAAATGTCAGTGTGTGCAAAAGTCTGTGTTAATGAAATTTTTGTGGAAAAATATGACCAATTAAAATATAAAACACAGATAATCTGTGAATCAGAGTTCATAAATTTATGTTGAATAATAATTTTGAATTTGTGATGTCTGTTGCATTAATTCTTGATGTATGATTTGCTTAATTCAACAATTCTTGTGGTTTTGAGGTTGAAGGATGTTATGCCTAGAGATAGAACAGATAAATATGATTACCACAATGTCAGCAATCCAACAGTTGGACAACCATTCATCAGACACACCTTATATGGCTTGACAGTAAATTATCAATGTCACATATGCAGCTGCAGTACACATATCCTGGAGGCAGATATAGAAGGTGTGATCTGCTGTTGTTTCATGTAATGTCATATATATGATTTAGGCAACTGGTGTCTGTTCAGGATATCTAGTCAGAAGCAGTCCCAGGACAGTGAGCACTGGCAGTTGGTAACTGTGATCTGAAAGATCATTTGACCCAGCTGATGACTGAAAGGATATGCCAGTTAAAGTACAAGCAAGTGATTAAGGTTACTATTACTTACCCATGGAATTGAGGGGCCTACAGCCTATGAAACCGGAGAAAGGTAGTTGCAGTTCCTTCAAGGGGGCAAACTCTAACTTATTTGTGCTGGTCTGCATCCTGTAGTGATCTCTTTTGAAGTGTTTTGAAGGAGTGCCGTGATCTCATGATTAGTGAGCTGGACTATCAGTGCAGAGTAGAATCAGTCCCTTAAGTCAACCCTGAGAGGTAGCCATGGGCATTCAAATTCCCACCGGGATGAACAGATTAGTTGCTGATTTGGTTTAAGGTAGTATGCTTTAGACAAGAGGAAGATCCAGACAGATGCTCAGCACTGAGAGAAGTGGCACCATCGGACATTTGAAATTGCCTCAGGATAGAGAACCTCAAGAAGAAGTACCCTTTAGCTAACCTAACTGTAAACTGAATGCACTAACTGTACGCTATGATGATCAAACAGTGAGGTTGAGGGCTTGCCACCTGCCAGTGTATGCTGAGACCAAGAAAATGAAGTTGCTCGACGCTTTATACCCATGGCTACCTCTCGGGTTGACTTAAGGGACTGATTCTACTCTTCTTCTTTTGTTCTATAGATCTTCTACTTCTATTTCTACTTTTACCTCCGTTTCTTCTCTTTCTTTTGGTCCTTCTCCTTTCTTTCTTTCTTTGTCTTCATCGTCTTTGTTGTTTTCTTGGTCTCTTCCTTGTTCGTCTCCTTCATCTCCTCGTACTGCTTATTCTACATCTCCTCCTCCTTTGACTTTTCCTTCAGCATTGTTTCCTCCTCCTCTTCCTTTGTCTATTTCTTTTGAATGTTTGTACTAAGTCATACCTTTAAAAATCTGTTAATTTGATGGCCCAGTAAGTAGAACTGTTGTAGTGGCCTATATAATTCTGAATCAAAGTTTTACTGTTATTCCAAGAAAAGACTAACGGATGATGCAGGTAATTGGACCGTGGACAATTAAGCAGTTGGGTTACTGGTTAATTTTTATGTCTGTGAATTCCTGATTGATGCTTAATTGATCCGGAACTATGATTATTTACATTGGCTTTCCCTGCGGGTGATATAGGGCTGTTCAGGCTAGATTTATACTTAAACATCACCTTGTGACCGGAGGGTTGCAGGTTCGAATCCCACTTTAGCCGCTGCGTACGGACCTTGGGCAAGTCCTTCACTCACAATTTCTCGTGGCGCTTCGGCGTGAAAATTCCGGCACAGTATCAAATGCTGTAGTCGGGAGCGCCTCTGAGTAGTAGTTGACTTCGAGAGGTGCTATAGAAATATCCGGAATAAATAAATAAATAAATAAAATAAATTTATTATTCTGGTATTGCCATACATTGTTTTAAATACAAATCTGATTGAATGTTTTAAGGCTATTTTTACACAGCATATTGGTGTGTCTATTAATGTCATAATATTTGACCACTAACTTTAAAATAAATGGAGACAAATTTGCCTCATGAATGTGCTATTTGATTTACAGAGAGCTAGCCTTGATAAAAAACATTATTGACCAGGGCTTTTATGCCACAGGAGCAAACTTGCAATGTTGGAAAACTTTCTGTGCAACCATGCATACGAAAGCAGTTTGCGGTTAAGGAACCAGCATCTGTCCTATAGACTCCTATATAAAAAAGTTAATTGCTAATTAGCGTGACAAATAAGTTGACTGTCCAAAACATAACCGTAGGTAAATTCGACCGTTCCTACCTAATGTCAATGACTATTTGAGATTTACATACCACTCGGGTTGTGAAGTGTGTGTTGAAAGAAGCAGTTTTCTAGTTTGAAATGTGACAGTGATTCCTGAATACCACAGTATTACCATAGTTATGTATAAAGATTTTACATGTATTGATTACAACATCATCAGAATGTAATTTACAATGTGGTGAAGCAAATATGCTGCACGGTAACATTTTGCATGTCATGTTTAAAAAATGCAAGCACATACAAACCAATAACATACCCTTGTTCAAAATTCATTTATAAACAATTTTCATATTTACACTTTAACCCTATGTTCAATGGTTGATTGGTTTAATTCTGACTTCAGTTGTTTAACTCTATCTTCAGTTTTTGAATTATTATTATTATTATTATTAATTTTTTAGCTCCAAGGTACATATGATATGATCCGTCATGATTACAACTCTATATAGAAGTTCTTAGATATATTAGATGCCAGCACGCTGATGTGACTAGCCTTTAGAACGATCACTGTATGAGTTCATCAGCATCTGACGATCCTGTTCTAAGATTTTGAAATATGATTTGATTCTGTAGTTTAACTGAAAATTTAATGCTAGCCGTTCTTTCCTTCATCCATTATTCTACCCAATTTGCACAGGTGTGTTTATCTGCGTTCAAGTATCTTTGTAATTTTTATTTTTTATTGGTGTTTGGTTGTGGGTTACTGGTATGGTTTGTTTATATGTAATACATACTTACATCTATGCTTTATGTGTGCGTGTGTACAGGTTCATGGTCTCGGATGTGTTTTGTAATGCTGCATTTCAATGGTTTTTTGTCTCAGTGTCTTGTAGGTGTTGGTAAGTCAACAGAGACTCCAAATCCAGTATGGTCTGTTTCTGTTTTCAGAGATTCATACAATGTTTAGCCTCAAACAATTGCACGTTTAATCTGGGCAGCTTCGCAGACAAAACTGGAACGCAGGGTGAGGCTTATCTTATTTCATTTACCATATAAGATACACCATCAAATCCACTGTAGTGCAGTCTAAACTACAGTGCAGTCGCTTGTGATTGTGGCTCTCGAAATTTCCATGAGAAAATAATTTCTTCCATAGAATACAACTGAGTCCAATGCTAGGGTTCAGCTGTTCTTGAGCTATGAATGCACTATTGGAGAATGACTCTGGCAAAATATTCTGGTGCTTTGTGAAGCACGTTCGTGTTCTCTGTGTGTTTATGCATGACAATACATGGTCTAATGGCTAACAGGATGCTTGTGCACATTGCTACAACATAGACAAGTTATGTCTGCCAGATGTAGTTGTTAACTGGGATTCCTATTGTTGATTTGTTACCTGTTAACAGGCTATGACATGTCTACATACATTCGACGCTATTCCAAGTATCTTAATGAAAAAGCATTCTCCTATCGGCAGATGGCTTTTGATTTCTGCAAAGTTAAACGTGGGTGAGTCTTGTACTTTGTCACAATTCAACTTTAGAAAGAATTGCTGCTTAAAGGCTAACTGACTTATGCTACAAAGATGGGTAACTAATCGACTGGATTCTAATCAATTAGCTAATCGATTAGACAGACAGCTAATTCTAATTCTAGTCGATTAGCTGTCATCTGATTCTAATTGTAATTGATTAGCAATTTTAGCTAATTCTAATCGTAAACGATTAGCTGATCGATTAGATTTTTTAAAATTATGTTATGAACGAGTTCATTAAGAATGAGTTTATTAATAATGAGTTTGAAGACTGTTTCAATTTTCTTTTCACGGTTATAAAACAAGGGATCCAGCGCAAGTTCTTATGTCTGCGCTTATATGCTTCTCAAACTGGCAACACAATATTGGGTGGCACACTGTACACACACATGCGTAGGCTTATGTATGTGTATGTATGTATTTATGTATGTATAACTACGCAGGTATGTATGTACTTATATGTGTATGTATGCATGCACATATGTACTATGTAAGCATTGTTTATCTATGTATGTATGTATGTGTGTATGTATGTATGTAATACTATGTATGTATGTATGTATAATATACAAACATTGTATTGACCACTGTGATGTTTTGTTGCTTGCTGGTTTGTGGACTGTTCTGATTTAGCAGTTGTGCTGCTTTAGGTGCTGCTGCTGCTGCTGCTGCTGCTGATGATGATGATGATGATGATGATGATGATGATGATGATGATGATGATGATGATGATGATGATGATGATGATGATGATGATGACACTTAACTCTTTTTCCATCATTGTGATGATGATGCTGATAATGATGATGATGATGATGACACTTAACTCTTTTTCCATCATTGTGATGATGATGCTGATAATGATGATGATGATGATGATGATGACACTTAACTCTTTTTCCATCATTGTGGTTGTTAAGGTATTACATTTCAATACTTAAGAGGTGAAATGGGATCAAATCCCCAGAGATATCTGATTATTGGTGAAAAGTGAGGCAGGAGAAACAGTGGCTACAATTTGTAGTGCTCAGATGGCTAAAATGCAAAGTTTTGTACATTGATTCATATCGTTTAATGTTATTTTATAACACGTTCGCCTTGGTTTATTAATGCAATGTAGAGTTCAGCACACTGTCATGTACATAATATGTACAAGGTTTGTGTTTTTATTATTGTGCAGGAAAGACGATGGACTACTTCGAACAATGAATGCTGACAAAGTGAGTTCTACATTGTTATTTACTGATAGCGCAGATAGTGCAGGTATTGTATGCTGGTACCTGGGTAGTTCCCATGTGAAATATGTGAAATTTCTTGAAAATTTACCTGAGATTGGCAAACATATATGTTCTCTTATGAATCAGTTTATTGATAATGATAATCGTAAGCATGGACATTTTAAAGTGCTATCAAAAGCTTAGTGCAAGGCACCAGCTTAGTGCTGTGTGAGTTCAAAGAGGTTGTCCAAAGGTACTAAGTGAAGAATTAAATCCAATTGCCACTGAAGCCATGGGCAAATAACAGTAGAGAGAAAAAGTTTGTTTTTTTGGTGGTAACAAGGACAAGGAGAAAGATCCTAGTGGATCATGCCTTCTAAATTCTCTCCCCAAATTCTCTTCCCAAGAAACAATGTGACAGCAGAGGCTTGAGAGAGGTGACTGCAATGTAAAGGGAGTATGTGGATTTGGTAGGAAGTACTGGATCAGTGTTGGAGTAAAGTGTTGTAAGGGAATGTGAGTCAAGAAGGGAAGGGACTGCACCAGAAAGCCTCTTTTACACCAGAAGCACACCGAGGTTCAAGACCAGCTTTTCCTTTCAACCAACTTGATGCCGTTTGGCTTTTCCTCTCAGACTCATATGGTGGTCTTACCTATCAACTTAGCATTCCTTGATGTATACCAATCTGCTTAGTCTTACCTGTTTATGAAGGCAGTAAGTAATTGCAGGTTTGCAGCCATCCAAGATTAGCATCTGCTTTGGCTTGGATCTATAGTCCACTTCAAGAACAGCGTTTCCATCGAGGATCGACTGTAACCAGATGTCACTCTACCCTACCGACATTTCTACATTGTGGATTAAACTTACGAAACTCTGGAGGCATTTGATTCACATTGGCCTCTCGTCGGCATGCCTAAACTGCCTTGACTGCATCTTGCACTCCGCTGCACGCCTTATTTGCCAAATAACTTATTTTGGCCATGTTTCAAATTATATGCTGGAGGTCCTGCATTGGCTCCCTGTCCGACTGCGCATAGAGTACAGAATCGCCTCCCTGGTTAGGCGACGTCAGCTGGGTCTTGCACCATCTTACTTGCTGGACCTCTTTCGGCCCGTCCTGGCTTCTCGGACTGCTCGTGTCCTCCGCTTCGTGGGGAGTGGGTGCTCTGAGTCTCGTTTACCTGTACTGTAATTATGCAAACCTGTGCCTTCTCGATGGTGGCCCGACCATATGGAATGGCCTCTCTCCTGAGCTGCACTTTCCTAGGTCTTCCTCTGACACTTTCTGTGACTCCCTGAAAACTGTTCTTTTTGGCCGTGCTGGAGTTGGGAGCGCCTCTTAAGTTCTCTTGAGTAGTTTCTCTTGAAGAGGCGCTATATGAATCTATGAATGAATGAATGAATGAATCGTAATAGCCAGAACTAGAATTGACATCACCATCCACAAGATTACAATTAGCAAATATGTATGACTCATACATGAAGAGAGCATCCATTATATAAACCCTTCCAAGTTCAGAGATAAATTAAATACTTTTCCTGCATCAGGACTGATGTATCATGTGTGGTTGCAGTCCGTATGAAAGGATTTCTGAACTGTTGCATCAACTTCCAGTCAGCCATATAGGTTTTCCTAGTTTATTGTTGCGTTTATTTTTTGTTTGCTTGACTAGTAGATGACTTACTACTATCTATGCAGAGCATATGAGGTCTTCAGCAAAGCTGGCTGGAGAGCCTCCATCAGTCTTAGTGGTCTCTAACCAGCTGTTAAGAAATGATACCTTACTTTGGTGAAAACATCTTTATGAGTTTGCATCCTGGCCCAACGATACACTTGGAATAGATCTTGTGGCTACTTCATTTACAGAACCATTTCCAAAGCATTTCAAGAGATTAATTCAGAGCTTTAAGTAATTTGCATATCCATGATGAATTAGAGCCTGCCTCTGATGATGAATTAGAACTTGATCCCCCTGTAATGTTTATGTAATTGTAAGAACGGTTGTAATTATGATCTTAGATCTTTGTCTTAAGTTAAAACTGAAGTTACTCTGAATTGCTTTTTGTTTGAATGATCTTTTTAAATTTATTTGCAATTGATTTACGCAGAGGTTTGTTGGTTTACATGAGCTGTTTATATTTTTACAGCTCCTGAAGACATTGCCTGTGCTTCAGGCACAGCTTGATGCTCTTGTTGAGTTTGATGTAAGTACAGTTAAGTCATCCTTTGGGCTGTGCATAGTTCCGGTGATGCTGTTAATCTCTCTTGCCCTGTATTTTTGTGTATGGAGTTATGTCTGATGACTGTAGTGCATTTTCAGGGATGGTGAACTGTGCCTTGAGCCAGTGCTACAAGGGAGTTTCAGATCAGTATCAGAACAGAGATAATGGGTATCTGCCATTTATCTCTGTTGAGATACTGACATGCCTATTAGTTATGCACAACAAACTTAGGCATAGAAACAAGCTATTAACTAATTTAAGATCAGTTGGGCTTCTGCTGTGAGTGGGATTCCCAGTGCGGACTCTGCTTGTTATCTCATCACTGTTTGCTTATTGATTAGCTCTCTTTTTAATGAGTGTTAGCATCATTTAGACCAGCGGTTCCCAAACTTCTCTGGGTCGCGACCCACTTGTGAATATATTGGCAGTCTCGGTACCCACTGTGTCAAATTAAGCATTGTGTTCTAAAATTTGCTTCGTAAATTGGCATCGAAATATGCGGATTTAAGTACAGCGCTTAGAAATTCAAAGCATTAAAAGGAAACTTATAGGTAAAAACAGTTTACAATTTATTGCAATCCAGCTAGTTATAGCCCATTCATAGCCAAATGTTGTTGCTGCAAAAAATAAATGTTTTTCGAAAATATTTGGCGACCCACTTGCCAAAGCTTCGCGACCCACTTTTGGGTCGCGACCCACAGTTTGGGAAACTCTGATTTAGACCATTATGCGAAGTGCTTTTATGATATACTTTAAAATATACTATATTAATTGTCTTGATAATTAGCTAAGTAGCGAACTCAAGCAATAGACCTAGCATAACAAAACATACCCCATGACAATTTTTTAGGTTTTAGCAACTTGGCTAAGGTTGAGCAAGTATTGTATTCTATTTGTTTAACCTCACAATTCCTGTTACCAATATTTTCTGATGCAACACTTTGTATTTTTTATCAGAGGCAATTTAGAGACTTTAATACTACCTGGTTCAGCTAAATGTTTGTGATTTTAACATTCCTTAAGGTTACCCCAAATGAACTGACAAATGGAGTCATCAACGCTGCATTTATGTTACTATTCAAAGACCTCATCCGATTGTTTGCCTGCTATAATGATGGAATCATTAATCTTCTTGGTAATTATTTTTGTATAGACTCGTTAATATCTAGTACTTAAACTTGCTGTTTCTTTGTATATTCTAAATTAGCATTACGTGTATCTTAGCTCTAAAGCTGATTAAATTTAACATTTCACAATGTAAACGTGTCTTTTTTATATACTCTATATTAGTTCCATTTTTATAATAACTTCAAGCTTCTGATTATATGTGTACATTCTTATATAGTGTCTCTATTTCCAGTTTGTTTCTGCTATGTCAGGATGTTGGTTGAACCAAGCATGTGTAATTCTTTCATTGATGGGAGTTGTAAAGTTTTGCCATTATCATTTCATGAGACAACAGTTTCCCTTTGTATTGAAGCATTATTTCATTGTTCTGCCATTGTTCACTAGCTGTATCTTACTTTGACGATTTCAGAGAAATATTTTGACATGAACAAAAAGCAGTGTCGAGAAGCACTTGATGTGTACAAGAAATTCCTTGCTCGAATGGACCGTGTCTGTGAATTTCTTAAAGTAGCTGAGGTGAGGCACTAGGACAGCATTGTTTTTTAATGCTGTAACAACAATAAAAGTTAAATAATTCCTGGGCCGGATTAATAATTCCCTAGCTAATGTTTCTTTAAATATCTTCATGTGATGTTAAAGTAAGTGCTACATGTAAACTGTAATCTGTAGTCAATTGTTGCTAGTTTTAAAACTACTATGTATATGTATCTTGTATGAGGACACTTTAATTTAGTGCTTTTTAAGTACCTCACAAAAGTGCTACATGAGAGGACTCGCTTCCTCCTAAATGCAAACCTCCAGAACATGGCAGATTTTGCATTTTAGAGCATGAGGCAAAAATTTATTTTTTATACCCCTGGAATACAGGCATAGGGCCTATATGTATATAGTATATGTGTATGTTAGCATTGGCTGTGGGTGTACTCCTGATGTCTAAACACCCTGGCACCCAAACCACCCGCTTCCGACATCCTGACACCAAAGTGTCCGTGCCCAAACATCCTGTTTCTTCCTATCAGCATGTACTTGTTGATACAATGGTTATCATTTTAGTGATGGGTGCAAGTTGCATATTGATGTATGCTGCTGCAAGATGCATTACCTTCCTCTACTTCCTAGAGAGACAAGTTGCTTAATGAAATAATGGTTTCTGGTTGCATATGGGGCCATCCATATATTACGTACGCAAAAATCCAGGAAAATTGGACCCCTACCCCCTGTTCGCAAGTGTACTTTTCTTCCACACCCCCCTGCGTACGTACGCTTGACAAACACACACCCCCCCCGAAGACCAGCTGCAGAAAGTGTCTCGGCAACGACTGTCTGCACTATAGGCCAGATTGAAGGATGAGTGAGGGCCAACATAGACATATTATAGGTGTCTCGTTCACAGCACAGAATAACTGCACATGGCTTTTATATAATGTAATAAAATGCCATCGAACGACTATAGGACAATACAGAGTTACAAATAGGCTAAGGTGGACGTCATAATTAGAAATTTATTTTGCGTACGTACACATTTTGACCCCCCGTATGCAAAATTGCCGAAATCCGACCCCCTCCTTGCGTACATAATATGTGGATGGCCCCTATATTTGTCCATACCATGCATCATCTCAGGCTATTTCTTGATTGCATTTAGAATTTTACCATCTCAGTGCTGTAGTTATTTTTATTGTGATAAAATTCCATGCTTTTAAATACTGGGTATTTTGAAAACAATTAACAATGACATAATGGTTTATTGTTTTTTTTAGAGTGTTGGAATTGACAAAGGTGATATTCCAGATCTGGCTAAGGTGAGTTTCCATAGCTCTACATTTTCTGATTTTGGATGTGTGGCTGTTAGGTTTAGTTTGTTCAGTTTCTTATTTTGGTTTAGGACTGTGACAGTCCATCACTTGTATATGGATGATGTCGGTTGTATATGGTACTTTACTGTACACCATTTGTGTAGCTGATAAATGATGTAGCTGCCACAAACTCTGAGTGAGCTTAAACAACTTTCTATGAGCTCATACTTATATTACTCTGCAATGTGACAAACATTTCACATGCTTAAAGGCAAGCATTAAATATGCCTTTCAACTTCTTTTCAGTTACCGTCTTTGGCCTGTATTACTAGATGCACTCGCCTTTCTCCTCCCTATTTTCTCTTTCTATCTTTTTATTTTACTTCTGTTTACCTGACTCTATTTTGTAGGTTAGCCTTATGGCCTAGAATGTAGGCAAACAGGCTTTCAAGTCAGTCACACTTAAAGTCCTCAAACCCAAACATTCTTCCATACACAATCAATACACATAATGTATCTAGACACTATGGTGCCTTTTAAAGTATCTCACAAAAGCACTGCTTGTGCTACCCTAAATGATTTTAAGTCATTAAGAACAGTGCTCGGGCACCTACAAGAACTACCACTGGCTGCTCCCGCTGTCAGGCAGAGCCCAACCTATACAGATTGCCATCCATAGCTGAGAGTAGTCACCATGTTTGGGGCTCCTGGACTATGTAATGCCAAAGAAGAAGCATGACAACAGGTGACAGAGCTCTCAACACAAGGACCCCAACACTGAGCAGTCCCTAGCAGATGCTTCATAGCCGCCAACTTGTCATTCATCATCACAGTAGCACTGTCTGCACCAATCCACAGACTCAGTTCGCCTTTCACACGAAACTTTGATAAGAAACATCCAGAACTCTCAGAAACATTGAAAGAAGAGAGAAATTATTCCATGAGTCCTTGTTATGTCACACGAGAAGCTCAGATGAATGGAAATTATCAAAAGTACAATCTACATGTGATCATTTTAAAATTGATCAGAAACGACATGCTAGATAAACATGCAGCCATTTTGGCCACATGCACAAACTGGCATATGTAAATTGATATCTTCATTTCATGTCCTGTTCCAATTGTTTTCTGAGCATTCAGGTCTGGAACAAGAGACTTGTTTACAGAGTGAGAAATTGTACTTAGAATGTATTAATTTTCATAAAATCTAGTGGACCTATAACAGTTTGACATATGATACCAATTTTGAACATTAAAATGATTAATTTGCCAATAAAGATTCCAATTTTCATAGTGGCAGTAAATTGAACCTTTAGTGATAGGAGGCCATGAAGATTACCTGTTCCAGTATGATTAAAGAAAGAAACTGTTTTCGTAATGATCATCATTAGTGGTAATGGTAATACCATTCTTCGAAATGTTGCAGTTGCCACAACACTTTGCCAACCATACTGATCTCAGGCTCGTCTCCAGGCGTGTTTAGCCCAAAGTTTAGTGAATGAAGTTTGACCTCCACCATCTGGTTCATGCATAACTCGGCTTCGTTAACCCCTGTTGAATGGAGGATGATGCCTTTGGTCCACTTAGTTTGTGCTGAAATAGTATTCCAAAAGCTCTTGATATATGCAGATGAGCCACACGAGTCCTGCGTTTTGAAGAGTTACCTATAATGCGACCAGTTTCTGCTGCATTGCTATTCTAAAGTGTGTGTAATTCAGCTGCTACCTTATTGCTGTGCTGGAGGGGAGTAGTTAAGTGAATGATCTGGAATTACTAACAAATGTGATCTTGAATTTGTTGGGACGGATAAGGTCAGCTAAAAGGTTTAGAGAGTAATCCTTCCATTGCTCAATCTTCAAGCGAGGGACAATTGCCCCAGTTGATCCTGTCACCATAGTGTGCTTAAAACACCTGGCCAGCAGAGAAACACCAGTATGTGTGCTTCATGGTAACCCATGTGATTAGCAATGCTGTATGGAACACATCTACAACTAGCCATATGAACAACTTTTTGACTTGAATTTCCCTTGGTAATGCGCCTTGTAAGTGCAAGGTAGTCAGATGGTTAGATCATCCAACAATAATTTGGAGCTGACCAATGGCGCACTGACTCACCGTGCCCTTGTCCACCCTCAGGACCTCTGCCTCCATGAAGATCTTGCACTCCCCATGGCCGTTGGGGTCTTCACGTGTAACTCTGGGCATGGGCCTCATTATACTCTAAGGGTCTGGGTCCCCAGCAGGATACAGTTACAGATGAGGCACCACTGTGATGTGGGGATGCCAGGTGAAAATACTTGCAGTGCATCCTGGGCTAAGGGACAGTAACTACTGTGTGCATTGTTGTTTGCTCTACCTACTCTTGTTTCAGGTTTAAATGGAATTTACCAATAATCTAAAGCTGCTTGGAGCAATTGTTTAATTTGTAGTTGGGGCACTGTGTATTGGATGATCTTCCTTTATCTCCAACTGTTAACGCCCACAAATGCTGCTGACTTGAAGGCTTGTCTTTTATCAGAGCCATATGTTTCTTAACAGTTATCTTGAAGAAGTTCTTTGTAAAATATTTTACATGGCATTGGAAGTTGAATGACTTGTTCTTGTCAGTGCAGCTGCCTGTATGATTCAGAGAAGTTCATTACTTATCAGTAACATGGAACTGGCTGATTGTGTCTCTAGGCTCCATCAAGTCTTCTAGAGGCATTGGAACAGCATTTAACGTCAATGGAGAATAGCAAGAAAACAGGCATTACTGTCTTACCGAAGTAAGATTTCTTTGTGATTAATTATTTGCTCCTTGCTGGCATGTAATTAATTAACCCTTTGGCTGTCAGGTATGCCCCAGCAGATTTTTTGGGATTTTGATCCAATTTTGCAATTATATCAGACGTGCAGTCTGGTTATAAATCTATAAAATGCTGATTAATTGGCAAATTGGGCAGCCCTTTCATAAAATTTTTCAGCCAGCCGATTTCAGAGGCTGGCAGTATTCTTTGTCTTGCTCAAGCTTTATTAAGCATTATCACTGCTTGGTGTTGCTTTCATTATCTGTTGAAAAGTTGGATAATCACGAATATGAATGCTACATACGTACAGTGCTGTTGATGTAGCCACACGTGAACGCATTGAATCCTTTAAAGTTAAGTCTTTATCGAATTGCGGATTATCAGAAATCGTGCACCAAATTTTGACTGTTTGCCAATTTGCATCACTGGCATAAAAGATGTTGACATAAATTGAAAAAAATGCTCAATTTAATATTTCTTCAACCATCCCACATATGCATACATGACCAATGTGGAAATTCTAGTGTAATTTGTCCTAATTAATGGTAAACTTGTTGAGATGTCAAATTAATAAATTTGGTGATATTAGGTCAACATGTGGTAGGAAGCCATGCAAAATATCAGCTCTTGATTTTGCGTCGTGTTCAAGATATGACCAGTTTTATACTGATGGGTTTGCAACAGCTGATTAACAACTTAATTCTGGGACATTTTTGAATATTTATCAAAAGGCCCAAAACAAAGTCACGACCTTCTGTGACTTTATATTTAATACCTGCTGTAATGTTTTTAAAGATGATTGATGTGGTAATGAATACCTTGTACCAGTCATCGAAACAACAGTATTTGGTGACAGCACTACTAGGCATCTCTTCAGGATTTCTTCTCTGTGTGGTTCATGACAAACTCTTGAGTAAACGACGCTTTTGTTTCCTTTTACTATTTTATTATTCAGCGATGATAAATTCTGAACAGTACATTACAGCATCTTGACTTGACTGTCATTACAACGTTTCTGTACTCTGAGAAACCTTCTGGCTAACTTGTCTCTCTTAGTGAGTCTGTCGCTGCCGTTTCTCAGAGTCCCTTTGCTTCATCTTTCCTTCACTTATATTCTCTCTTTCCCTTTCTCCCCTCCGTCTCATCTCTCATCTTTTTTGTGTCGGTCTCCCATCACGCCACTTTCCAACTGCCCAAGTACTCCCCTCGTGTTTACATCTACTTGCACATATCTGCACAATATAGGATTATACGTCTTGGCTAGGTCAATCCAAATGCACATGTCCTTCATCTTTAGATAAACATGGTCAAATTGGCATTGTTGCCGATTGGTTAGAGCTCTCGGCATGTAACGCGGAGAGCACAGGTTTGAGCCTACTTGAGCAAGTCCTTAACTCACAATTGCTCTGTGCCATAGATGTTCTGTCATATGGTCGTCTGATCTTCTGGACGCTGGAAGAAAGGCAATACCAAATACAGTTGTATTGTTTTATAAATCTACTCTGCATTATTTTCTATGCCATTGGTCAAGTGCATGTGTCCTGTCTGTTTATCTGATCCTACCTGAAACTGTTACTGTGCAATGTGCATTTAAGTCCCAAACTTGATCAGTCTAAGAACAAATGTCCTTTGTGTTTATGTCAATATGGTCAAATCTACTACGCATTGTGTTCTACGCAATGTTCAAGTGCGTGAATCCTTGGTCAGTGTTTACCTTAAAATACATGTAACTGCGCATTTTGAGTTCAAGACTAGGTCAGTCTAAGTACACATATCCTCAGTTCTGTGTCAACACAGTTACATCTATGCAGTATAATTATTCTGCGCATTCATTCATATCAGTGTATTAAATAGTTTCATTGTTCATTTCCTTGCTTTCATTGCACCAGGCAACCAGTGCTAGTCAATACTGTCAGAATTTACAAAATGTCATTTTAAGCTGGGCTGGGTCAGTGGGTAATAAATCAAACTGCAAAATATTTAGGTGGTTAGAATCTACTCCTATGACTAATAATCTGATAAAATTTTGATAGCTGTATGTAACATAGTACCTGAGTTATTGACAATCAAAAATGCCCCTGAATTAAGTTGTTCTCGAGCTGTCATAATTGTAAACTGCAATTTTTTTTAATGCTACTCTAAAGCTAAGCGCAGGGCACCAGCCTATTCATGAGCACTACACTGTATCAGAGGGGTTTTCAGAGATGTAAAGGGAAGATCCAAGTCTGGGCATCAGAGAGACGAGAGACGAGGTAGAAGAGCTGCTAAGGCAGGTTTTGTTAAGGACAAAAAGTCTTGGAACTTTGGAAGGCGGAGGTTTATGGTAGGAATTCGTGTAGAGGTGTGACTTCACTTTTGATTTGTGGTGATAAGTAGAGGAGCCTGAGACAGGTAAAAGTGGGTGAGCTGAGAATACGCAGAATTCAGGAGGAAGGATATGCAGAATTCAGAGGAAGGACTACCCCGTCAGTATAAAACTGGTCATATCTCAAACACCACGCAACATTCAGAGCTGATATTTTGCATGGATTCTACCACATGTTGATTGACCAAAATTGACTTAATGCCAAATTCTGAAATGGTGTGGTGGGGACTTTTCTGGATTTTGGTTGATTTGGTTAATGGCATTAAAGAAGTTTCCAGATTAGTTTACAATAAGTCATTGGAGAATTTCTTAACCCCTAGCTTGGTCTGTTTATGTTGTTAGCAGTTGTTAACTGTGTTTGGTGGTTGTTGTTGGTGATGCAGGCCTGCAGCTGGAGTCTCAGCAGCAATCAGTACTTACGCAGCAGCCTCTCAGGTAGGTGCAGCACCAGGCGCTGGTGCAGGCATCACACACATAACAGAGGAAGAGAGGCAACACATTCTTGAGGAGGAACAAAGGCAACTCGATCAAATGAAGGCAAGCCTTCAGCTCACTGAAATTACTCTTAGACTTTATTTTTATAATTTCCAAATTTTGTAATCATAAATTTCAGGTTTCGTTGGGAGTGAGATGGAAGGTGGAAGATAGGATTGATCAGGGTTCGGGTTCTTGACGAGACGAGTGTTTCACTTGAAGTGGAAAGCCATGAGGGATTATTGATAGAGGAGTCTGAGGTGGATGATGGTGAGTGAGTAGAGGAACTGAGAATTTGCAGAATTCAAGAAGAAGGTTCTGCAGGTTTAAGTACTTTTAAGTTATTAACACATATATATTATGTGTGTTGTCTAATAATGTCTATGTATATACTGGCAGTTAGTGAGGCACTTACTTAGCAGTCTATAATGCATCTATGTTCGAAACTCCCTGTGCAGGTTACCATGTGGGAGCTTTTAGCAAGTCCATGACCAACATCTGCTTAGTGCAAACAATTGAAGCTTGCCTAATATTAGATATTTGCCTAATGTAAGATAGTGATGCCTAATATTAGACATATTAGATATTAGAACAGATGCATTGATGAGTCAGTTCCTTTCTGTTTGGAATGTTAGTTTCATTTTGATGTTTTAGTAATCCAGCTAGATGGAATTCTGTGTTCTAGCAACAGAGACTGAAGCAGATGACAGGTGGTAGTTCTCCAGTTAGTTCTGCAGCAGCAGCTTCCAGCACATCTTCATCCAACACGAAGCAGGGCCCAGCAGCATCTAGAGCTACAAATGCATCACCATCCAATTCTGTCGATCACCAAGACGCTGGAAGTGGCCTTCTTCCTGCAGCTGGTGGACGTCACAGCGAAGACCTTTTTGCCTTATCGGCGCCTCTGTCATTTGGCCAACCAGGGCCCAGCCTCTCTGATGGCTCAGCATTCATGAGCACTGGTGGCAATCCCTTTGCTGCCACTCCATCAGCAGCAACGGTTGGTGGAGGTGGAATGGCTGGAACGGGAGGTGCACCAGGAGCATGGGGAAGCCCAGTCTTTGCAGGTTTGCATGTGTTAGAAAACAAGTTGTTGTTGTTTAATTTGTTAGTCGTGAAACCAGTCCTATCAGACTCTGTTCTATAACAGATGCTGCAGATAACCTTGTGAGAGGACAGAACCTTTAGCATTTTCTTGAGTGCACTTATTTGAAGGCACATAAATTGTTTATTTCTGGTCTTTATATTTGTTACAAGCAAATGTGTACAAACGTATACAACTATTCTCTGACTCTTGATAAGAGTAAGAATTTTGCTTAATGCTTTGCATGCCACAGGCTCAAACTTGCGATATCACTTTCTTTCTGAGCAGGCTGTAGGCACAAAATTGCAACATTATAGGTGCACTAATTAAGTGGTTATAAGTTTGGGAACCAGTTTTCATCTTAATAAGTTAACTTTTAATTAGAGTGATAAATAAGCTAAAGGTTCCCGTTGTTTATTTATAAACATGTAGGATAGTTACGAAGATATTAGACCTGAAGATTAGCCTTCTGTTTCATTTGCTGATTGTGTTTTACAATCACAATAATGAAATTTGGCATGTGACCTTCGGTAATTTGAAGACAGATGAAGGTTTAATTTTGAAGGATTTCTTGTATTTATGGGTAGCAGGATCAACAATGCTGTAACGTTCGTACTGATGATTTATAGTATGTTTTACCAACTGTGATTTCAGGTTTTTCACCCCCTTCAAAATTAAAAGTTTTCTCAAAAGGATGCACCATAGCCAAAAAAAGGCTGCTGGAACTCCCACATGCATGCTCCATTCCCAGTTTGCCACCCTTGCAACTATGCTGCCAAACCCATCTAAACATAAGAATGGCAAAAACTTGAGTGTAGTTGATCACTTGAGTACATCACAGCATTTATTACATATGTGTACATCTGAACCTGAGTACAAGCTACATCTAAATCTGATGCCGCATAGCAGCATAGAGTTGATCTGGGTTAATGAACTGGGGTGACATATTCTTAGGGCTGTAGCTGAATGCCTTTTCAAAGGACTGCAATGTTTGTTTAAGTTATGTAGGTAGAGCACAGTTAGATACATATCTGAGAAATGTTTGTCAGAAAGTACTGAAAGCATAGACTGTCAGACAAATATGAGTCTAAGCACAACCATGAATAGATGTTGCCATGAATAGATGTTGCCATGAATAGATGTTGCCATGAATAGATGTTGCCATGAATAGATGTTGCCAGTTTTTGGCCAGGTCACCGCTGTCACCAGTTAACAACCTAGTTTGCAGCTACCATTGTTGAAGTTTATCCAGGAGTTCACAGTACGCCTTAAGACCAGATTATAACATAGTTATGGTGCACCACCAGTTGATGCTTTTTGTATTAAACACATGTGTTACCAGATTGTCAGTGTTGAAACAGTCTTAGCTCGTAGTTAAACAGTTTTGCTAAAACTTGTTTACTATCATCGGTTGTGTTTGGGTAAACCAGTAATATGTTAATACATTTATGAATTGTTTTGTCAGCTGCTGTTTGTGGTTATTGTAGGTTCGAGCTCTTCCGTAAGAGCACAGGGACCGGCCAATCATTTTGCAACAGATGCTAACTTTGCTGCAGTGTTTGGTGGCACTAGCACTGCAGGTACTGGCTCAGCCACCTCACAGCAATCAGGTGACAAATTCTTTGCTATTCATGGCATGTTCAGTTTTGTGATGGTTTAAAGAGGTTGTGTTTTCTGTGATGAATTAGTGTTCATTTGAGTTAATCCTTTTTAATATCCAATAGTATAATGTAATCTTATCTGGAAGCTGCTATAACAACAGAATTTCAATTGCAAAAAGCATCAATTGATGGTCCTTTGCATCAGTTGGTGGTCTTTGCATCAGTTGATGGTCCTTTGCATCAATTGATGGTCCTTTGCATCAATTGATGGTCCTTTGCATCAATTGATGGTCCTTTGCATCAATTGATGGTCCTTTGCATGGGGGAGGCGGTTGTTGTGAATCTTGAAGACTTGGGCTAGTTACGGCATGCTCCAGAAGCAATTATAGTCAACACTTGTGCACTAATAGGAGATAACTGTCCCTCACTCCTGAGCTTATGGCACTCTGGCTGCTTTGTCGGTCAGCCTAATGTCACCAATGGCCCAAAACAGCAAGAGCAATTTCCACGATGGTGTACTGTGGGATGTTAACAGCTTTAAGTAAAAAGTAATGTCTGCAATCAGGAGATACTAATGTAGCCAGACACAAATTGTGTGGTATGAAATCACAGTCATTTTGTTCCTTGATTATGTTGCACTGTGTCCTTTTAAAGTAATTGGACACTATCATATGGCAGACTACAGCACAAGTGCACTCACATCAAACTATTTTGGTATTTTAGCTGTTCTGGCTACACTAAGACTTATATTACTTGTAACAATGTTTAGATTCTAATAGCCTATTTAACAGAGCAGTACAAATTGGTCATCCTAAGCAGGAAAATACATTTACAATCTTTCATTTTTCATTCATCTTTCAGCATTGCAGATTATGTACAAATTTTTATATTTCCACGCATGTCGCTCCTTTGTAGATGTTGCTACTTTCAAAACTCGTGTAAAAAATTGTGACTTATAGTCTGGAAAATACGGTAGCTGAAAATGTCCATTACTGTTTCTGGTGGAACAGTTACAGTGTTTATTGGAGAATCGTTCCAGAAAGGGAAGAGAATGAGAAACATGAGAAAAGCCTATTTCAGGGATGGCTAACCTATGGCACGCGTACCCAAAGTGGCACGTGTTCAAATTTTTTGGGCATGTGGAATTCAGAGCGTCCCCCAGAATTTCAAACTTAGAAATACAAAATCCTTGTAGGAATCCACATTTACTTGTTTGAAAGACGTTATTTTAACACCATTCAAAAACAATCTTTGAAAATAACGTCTTTAATTTATTTTTCTTACGTTTTGTTAGCTAAAATCTATATGAAAAAAATAATTATATACTGTGCAATATTCCGAAGGGCACGCGACGGTATTTTTAAAAATGATTTAGCAGTATTTTAGCACGCACCTTAAAAAAGGTTTGCCACCCCTGGCCTATTTGCTCGACTCCACAGACTGCAGTGCGCGCTGATTGTTGTCCTCTATAGACAAACACAGAACGATGTATCCGGGAATTGCGCTTCTGTTGAGGTGTACCTCGTGAGAAGAATGTCACATGCATATTCTATCTTTGGCCAGGCACATACAGAGTGCTTCTTGCATAGAGTTCAAAACATGCATGAATTTTGCAAGTCATGGATGAGATATTGTAGTAACAAATGCAAGATAGCTGTCAATCTCTTTGTCCAACTTTTGAATAGCATGTGCCCTGTGATAGCTGGGCACATGCCAGGCGTGTTTTAGCTAATTAACCTTCAGACATGCGAAGACACCTTGGCATGTTCTTCTGCAGCAGTGCCCTGAGTTTTGTTACTTACATCACGAGTGAGTGCATCTGATGGGCAACATGCATGATCTGAATGAGGGGAACTATGTGTAAGATGTCCAGAGCTGTGTAGAACACTCAGTGGAATTTGCAGCCATGCAGAAAATTCAGGACAGAAATGGCAATTTCAAAGTAAACCAAAGAATTTGTAAGAGCAGCTAGTTTTGGTTAAGATCCACATATGTGGCTGTGCATTTATGATAATTGTTATGATGAAGCATCAATTGGTTAGAGCACGTAACACAGGTAGTACGGGTTTCTGTCTCTGAGGCGGTTACTGTGTAGGGACCTTGGGCAAGTTCTTCTTTTGCAGTTGCTTTACACCATCAGTTGATGCTTGGTCATTACATATTGGCACTTATAAATGCATAATAATAATAATAATAATAATAGTAATGTGACCTTGCACACATTACAAATTTTTATAATAATAATAATCTGCAAAGATTAGCCATACCAGAAATGCATTCTCCCTTGCTTATAGTAGTTTTTCACACCCTCTGGATTTCATCATTTTGGAAAATAATATTAATAATAATTGACATTAAGCAGTTGTTGAGCTCAAACCTGACGACTTTGAGGTTACTTCAACCAATCGGACATTTAGCAAACATACTTTTGGGGCATTCCACGTCAAATCAACACACTTTAGAAAAAATATGGACGTCATCGTCTCCAATTTTGTTGAAATTTGGTATGGTGACAAACCACTATGAAAAACTTTCAAAACCAAAATTTTTGATTTTTTGGTCAACCGATGTCTGAGATATGGGTCAATGAACACTGACCAAAACGGGCCGATTTTCACTGACCACCGATCTTCAAACTGCTGTATCTCAGCTTCTATTGCACTTAGAGACACAATTTAAATACCAAATTGAAGGTATTAAATAGCTCCATCTGGGCAAAGCACTCAGAAACGTTCATATTTAGTGACAACAAATTTTTGAGCAACTGTAACCTAGTGACACTGACCTAGGTCAGTTTGCCACTTTAGAATTTGATCAAATTTTTCCCATGCAAAGCTTTCATTGTTCTTAACACTTGGTGAAAATTTCAGAATGGGCACTCTCATAGTTTTTTTACAGTGATTTTTTAAAGGTACAGTCATGGTTGCGATTCGCGACCATCATCGCAACCGTTGATATGCCATGAATGTGTAACTGCTGAATCCCAGCTGTTAACATCAATAATCTTTGTACAGTGTACTAACTTTATCTCACACAATGTATGCTGAACAAAAATTAGACTTACTTCCATGCCTACTTATTTACTTATTTAAATGAAATCTTGTTTCAGTTCTAGGTTTCATAGTCTTTCCTGTTGTGTGAATGTTCGCATGACATAAATTACAATTTTATAGAACTTTTTGATGTTATTATAACTGAAGTTATGAGAAACTACCTAAAATAGACAGCTAAGTAGAGAATCTTAAATATTTAAATTTCCAAGTATATCTGCCAGGCATACAAAAGCTTCACTGCATCTGCCCAGTATCAGCCGAATCAGTTGAAGTGAAAGACTTTTCTAGCAGACTGGATAGTAAAATTGAATGTGCCTTGCAGTCTGCAGAGATAGACAAAAAGACCACTATTAAATTCTCAGATATCAAGGGCTACATCACTTCAAAGTATGATGGGCATTGGTGGCTTGGCTGTGTTCTGCAAATATTTCTGGACACAAATGAGATGCGAGTCAATTTTTTACACCAACATGGACCAGCTCAATCATATCAATATCCGCATCCAACAGACATCTTAGTGATGTCATGCCACGACATATTAACAACTGTTCAACCAACAACCGTCACTGGAAGAGTGTACTTGCTGACATCCGAGGAAACTATTGCAGCAAACCAGGCTCTTCGAAACAGTTTAGATCTATCGGGCGATATGATGGTCGCGAATCGTGACCACGACTGTACTTTTAAAAAATCACTGTAAAAAAACTATGAGAGTGCCCACTCTGAAATCTTCACCAAGTGTTAAGAACAATGAAAGCTTTGTATGGGAAAAATGTGATCAAATTCTAAAGTGGCAAACTGACCTAGATCAGTGTCATTAGGTTACAGTTGCTCAAAAATTTTTTGTCACTAAATATGAACGTTTCTGAGTGCTTTGCCCAGATGGAGCTATTTAATACCTTCAATTTGGTATTTAAATTGTGTCTCTAGGTGCAATAGAAGCTGAGATACAGCAGTTTGAACATCGGCGGTCAGCGAAAATCGGCCCGTTTTGGTCAGTGTTCATTGACCCATATCTCGGACATCGGTTGACCAAAAAATCAGAAATTTTGGTTTTGAGAGTTTTTCATGGTGGTTTAGCACCATACCAAATTTTAACAGAATCGGAGATGGTGATGCACGATGACTGTGTTGATTTGACGTGGAATGCCCCTTTTGTATTATTTTGCATTGTGTATGAAATCTTATAATTGATAGAAGCACAGATGCTGTTGGTTGGATTGGTAGTTGTGAATTTCATATATTTGCTGTTTTTTTGTTTCTGTACAGCTGGTTTTGATGGATTTGGGGAGATCCTGAGACCTATCAACACAACGTCAGGCGCTCAGGGACAAGGGGGAACTCCAGTAAATAAACAAGACAAACTGATCAAATCAGACCTGGACAGTAGTCTAGCTTCACTTGCTGGTGGCCTCAATATACACCCAGTAGGACAAGTTAAGAAGTAAGTCATTACCATCTGTCATTACAGCAATAGAATTTATACTGTAAACTGCCTGCCAACTTCTTAGAACTATCATAAATCTCTGTGAGTGGAAAGTTTGGGCAAGCTGCGTTGACTGCAGAATTTTGTTTGTCGTTTTCACTGCACAGAGTGTATATGCGATAACATGATAAATCAGTAGTCTACAAAAACAATCTTCTATCGAGTGGTGATAGCAGACTCAAATAGTATTTTCAGTTAATTTAGTCATGTTGTTTGGAAAATTGTTTAAGAAAATTAAAGTTACATTTTTTAACAATTTATTATTATTATTATTAGAGCAGTTTTATATAGCACCCCTTCAAGATTGCCTACTCAGGAGCACTCCCAGCCCAACCACGGTCGAACAACGCAGTTTTGAGGACAGTAAGAAACAGGGTGAAATGACCAATCGGTATTTGAAGGAGCTTGGTAGGGAGCCCATTCCAGGTCATGGGGGCAGCCACAGAGAAGGCACGGCGCTGCCGTATGGCTGTCTGCACCCGGGGAACAATAAGTTCAGCTTGCGCAGCTGAGCGGAGAGAGCAACAGCGCTGCGAGCATGTGATGGGACAGCAGAGCTCCTGCAGGTATGGAGGGGCCAAGCCTTCAAAGCACCGTCAGACCAAGGCAGAGATTCGATAAGTGATGCGCTGTGGGTAGGGGAGCCAGTGAAGGATATCCCTCATATATGCAGACACTCTGCCAAACTTGGGTATGCGGCCTACAAGGCGAGCAGCAGTACGCAGGATTCTATTCAGGGGCTCAATCCGGTAGGCCGGGAGTCCGTCATATATGGCACTGCAGTAGTGCAATTTGGTAGGTGTTATTTCAGATTTTGATTCAGTGTGCTGCTTTTAGAGTTGATAATTTGATTTTCTGGCAAGTATCATAATTCTGTGTTAATTCTTAGGACTGACCATCAATGGACAACGTCAGTTGGTGAGAAAAAGCTAACTGGAGGAGGAAGCTTAGCCACCAGTTGGGGCCAGCCAGTGGTACCTGGACCAGCAACGTGGAATCAGACAACAATGATGGCCACATCATCCTATCCTATAGTGCAACCTATGCCAGTGGTAAGTATTCAGATAGAAGGCTGATGTTTTGCATTACTTATATAATAATATTCTTTTCTTTAATTAAGCGCCTGCAAACGCACTGCGCTGTACAGTGAACATACATATAGTAGAAACGGCAGCCACGCAGGGCGCCTTACAAACATGTATTAAGTAAAAGCACATGGTAAAAGTTTTACAGGAGTCGAATATAACTGCTTATGCGGCAGCCACGTACGGCGCCAAATCACGGTCTACTATTCATTTAACCACCGCCGCCGCCTAGCGAGTGGAAGGCAGAATTAACCTTAAATTAACGGATGTCTACGGGGTTCGATCTTGGTACCTTCAGCACTTCACGCCAGTGTGTTATCCATTACTCTACGGGCCCCCCCACTTGTGACTCATTGAGCACTGTAAGTACTATTTTATGGTTACTATTGCTGTAACTAATTGTTGTTGTAAAAGTAACACGCAGTAGTAACTGATTGCTTTTCCAAGGTAACAGTAATGCAAAACTTAGTTACTTTTGCATTACTTTCAGTTATCAGCTTCAAATTTTGATTAGTTCACATGAAAATTTGGGGTGTGCAGAGTTAAGTCAAAGCATTTATCATACCCATCTGTAGTGACGAAAAAAATTTGTTACTTCCAAAAAGTTCTTTTTGGAAAAATTGCTCTTTTTATAAAGCAGCAATTGTTGTAAGTAGTTATTCTCTTTTACTGGCCTAGTAACTAATTACTGTAACTAATTAATGTAACTAATACGTTTTAAAAATAACTATCCGACACTGTAGAATAGGGTGGTTCTTATTTATGTAGCAAAAATTAAATGCAAATTTTACTGCTACTGTTCAGTATTGAAATTTCACTTAAGTCTCTTATTCTACTTTCTTTCTGAAATGTTGCAAACCTGTAACTACTGGGTAGTCATTCATTCATTCCTTACAGCTCAATTCCCTATAACTGTAAATAATTTTGACCAATATACAAATTTGTAGGCCAACAAATATCTACTGAATTGTAATTAATTACAGCACACAGTTGAGCTTTGCAGTTGTTATAAAAAAACAAATTTTAAAATTGCAATTCTGTATTTGTTTCAGTCTGTCAGAAAATAAAAGTTGCATTTTCATAGTTTGTTTTGCAGCAGTTCCATAAAGGTGAACAAGCAATAAACAGTGCAGTTGTGTTGTAGTCTCACAATACAAGCGTGACTTTTTACAGTATTATTTGCTGATCCTGCTGAATGATAGCAGTTAGAATAGACTTTTTGCCTGTCTATGTTTGAAATCCAGAAATGACTACATTTTATTAAGGATGTTATTGTTGTTACAGATAGTTGGAATACCTGCTGGTGGAATGCCAGTTAGTGGCATGCCAATGGCAGGACAGGCTCCAATGATGGGCGCTTATCCAGCTCCTATGGTGGGTGCAGTTTTCTTATGATTCATGTGGCAGTTAGTAGTATGTAGTATAATGAGTTGTACCATGGACTTGTTTCAGAAAGCTGCATGGGAATAGAAATTTTTATAGATCACATTGGATTGTTGCTATCGGAATCATTTTCTTTCATACATGTCTTTCTCCTTCATATTTTTAAAGATATGAATTTTCCTTCTGGGTGAAAGTGTGACCATTTGTTTCAGGTGCAACCAAGGCCTGTTATGATGGGCCAGCAGCCTTCTGTGGCATGGGGGTCTGTCCAGCCGCAGTCATTTGCTCCCCAAAGGCCTCCTCAACCGCTGTCCCAGCCATCGAGTGCACCAAATGATCCATTTGGTGCATTATGATGTGATGATTATCAGTGTCTTGGTATGTATGAATTGTACAGTATTATAAATTATCACTGATTGTTGTGTAAGTTAGAGGTATAAAAAGTAAAGCATCATGCTTAAGTGGTAGCACATCAATGTTAATTCAGGATTTACATCTACTGTCAGCTAGGAAAGCTTCGCTGTGGTGGCCCTGGCACAGCAGTAGATCTGCAAACTGGTTTCACTATCAGAATTTAAGGATTTCTCTGTTCACTGTAAATAAGCTGTGGTGATGGGAAACTTCTAAATTATTTGCATTTTACTGATATGACAAAAAAGAACGCTTGCTTTCTTCTATTGCCATTTCATAATAAATTGATGCACAGCTGTACAGCAAAACTTCGGTATTTTGAACTTCCAGTTATATTGAATAACAGGATATGGCCCGGCCACAACCAATGCAAACACATACAAACATAGCTCTGTAGTATCGAACCTGCTTATGTCAAAGTATCGTTTATGTTGAATGCACTTTTCAGTCCTTATTGAACAGTGGGTCAACCCAGCACCCTTCTCAGTTAATTCCGGCACCTCTAAGGCCAGCTCTGTATATGGTGAGCCGTAGAACATGGTGCCCGTCTTGCGTTCCCCTCCCCCACCCATACAAGCAACCCTGGTTCAGACACTGTTGCTTCTGCAAGTGTGTCCCTTGACCCCATATTACAAGGACTCAACTCAATTTAAGTGCTAAACTTGTCAGACGGTGCATAAAATGTCATGACACAGAAAATGACGGCTTTGCACACATTTCTGAACTTGAGTGCATTAGAAGCACTGCATGCTCATTGCTCATTAAGGCAGACCTGTCTTTGATTATTTAATGAAACATTAGGTGTATAACTGGATATACATGTAGGCCTACTTTAATTTTTGACAGGCGTTTACCTTCATAGGCTGTTCATGCATGACATTTATCTAAACTTTAGCCTTGCAATATTAGAGACTTCGGAAACTGAAATACACATGCATTTGGCATTGTATGGATCTATGATGTCATGGGAACTGTATATTCTTTAGTATTGACCTAGTGCAAACTCCATACCACATTCTAGTTACTATTCTATTTGTAGGAACTTTTTCTAAAAACTTCCAGTAAAGGTTTGCTGTCTGTCTACATTTAAGAGTTTTTCACTGTTATTTCTACATGTAGATACTGTATGTTGTAAACTAATACATGTATCACTTATTTATAAGCCATCATAAACTTTTAATACATGTACTGCAAGTCTGTTTTGTATGACAGTTACGGCTTGGTGTTATAGTTCATGATGAATAAGATGGATTCTCTGACGCTGCTTTTGTGTGGCGCTCAAATATAAGGGCAACAAGAGGCTACATTACATTATGTGCACAGAGTCAGATGGAGCTTGATGTGCACATCTTGCTTATTTCGAATGCAAGATATAATGAACTGTTAACATTGGTCCCTTGAGGTTCGATATATTGAAGTTTTGCTGTAGATAGAAAGTTAATCCTACCATTTGTAGTTAATTCTAAACTGGCACAAAGTCCATGTTTCAACGTTGCTAGTAGACTGTCTTTAAGTATATCTGTAATTGTGGTAATGTTGGCATTTATCCTGCAATTTGTGTGGTTAGTCTGCAGATTTTGTTGTTCTTGTATATTTTCAGATCCTTGTGAATGAAACAGATGGCTACCATTTGATTTATTTGACACTCACATTTTGGGTGGTCATACTGGCTTGTGCAAAATGAGAATTATCCTACTCTTTGCTGTTCTAAGAGCTTTAGTTGTAGTAAGATGAGGAACAGTTATGATAATAATAGTGAAAATTAATTATTGTTATATTAAGAGTTCTAAGCCAAGATCAAGATCTGCACGGTTCATTATGCATTTAGTCAACATAAATATTAATTCTCAAGTCAAAGATGTAGAGGACTTTTTGTTGGATGGATCTCGATCTATGTCTATACAGCTGGATGTCGTTGCCATTGTCCAATCTCGTGTCATTTCTCCACTCGACAGATGTCCTGCTGCAATGTCTTTAACAGAATCTGTGTATTTTTGCAATTTCTTTGTTGTGTATGAAAAGCGCAAAATGTTGTCCTTGTATCATGTATGAACATTCTTTAATAAAGCATTAAATTTTGTGAAGTGTCTTGCTGAGGATGAATGTTGTCAGTGAAGGGCAACAAGAGGCTTCAATTTGCAAGTTGGCTGCCAGAATGGAATATTGAGCGCTTCAAAATGGAGTCTCTGTACAAGGCATTGCAGATTTCCAATTTTTTACACCTGTACTTGGAATGAACAGATAAATAGGTCAACAGAAAAAACGGGAAGACAAGTTCAATTCAATTTTTTTTATTGATCCCAGAATAACAATAACAAACAAGCAGCAAACTATCATAAGGGGAAAAGTAGCACCAGGGAAGAAATATCATGACATTGAATTTCCATTGGGTAACATTTGTAAAACGTACATTGTTAGGTATCCTCAACATAGTATTGTTGTTAATGAGATCAATAGGCACCCAAAAGGGACTAGTCCCGCTAGGAAGGGGCCTACATTACAAAATAAGGTGGGAAAAGATTACAGGATGTATGAGTAGAAATGATAGTAGGGGTCGATGCATGCAATTGTGCATCAAACGTCAAAGAGAAATACTGGAGAGCTTGTTTTAGACATAAATTAAATATACAGCATATGCCTGCATTAAACGAATAACAAAACATGACAATCGTCTTAACTACATCTTAACTAAACAGTTAAGCTATATGCTCTACTGTGTGTGCACGCAATGAGTGTTTGAATTGTCTGTAACATAAGGAAGTTCGGACACTAAGCGGGAGGCTATTCCATAGGTCTGAGCCTTGGTATTTGATAGACATTTGACGAATATTTGTTCTAGCGTAGATGCTTCTGTAATCGTATTTATTTCTCATATTAATTGTATGCGGAATTTGAATAAAATAGGACGTAAATGAGGGAGGAAGATTATTATGATATTTGTACATAAATTTGCAAATTGGCATAAATCTGAGTTGCATGATGTTAAGTAGGTTATATTGTGTAAATAAAGGTTTAGTATGTGAATTGTAAGGGGATTTAGTTACTACCCGTATTGCCTTTTTTTGAAAAATTCTTAGGTTATTTAAGTTCGTGGTATAAGTCGAGGTCCATATAAGGTTACAATAAGTAAGATAAGGATAGATAAGAGTGAAGTATAGATTAACCAATGTGTGAGGGGGTATTATATGTGAGATTCGTTTGAGTATACCAATGTTCTTGGTTATTTTTTTATTGATTTCCTTGATATGAACACTCCATTTCAAGTGCTGGTCGATATATACTCCGAGGAATTTAGCTGAGTTGACCTGGGGAATAGATTTATCATCTATGACTATGTCACTCAGATTGGGTGGAGGTTGCTTGTTGTGGGATCTAAATAAGATAAAGTGAGACTGGAACCCAAAAAAAGCATAGTCCAAACCGGAAGATAGTCGTTGAAAAGTAGGTCATGATCGATGGTGTTAAAAGCTGCAGAAATGTAGAGAAGACAGAGGCAAGAGACTTGCTTTTATGACTTATGGTAGAGACCACCGGTAGGTATATACAGAGATAAGCAGAGTTTCAGTCGAGTGGTGATAACGTTGAGAGAAACGTGCAGAGTTTCAATGCATTGGTGAATACAGATTGGTAGAAATTGAGGAGTGAGTTATGAGAATGATATTCAAGTGCACCTTCTTCAGTGTATAATATTTACAAGTCATTTGCCAGACACCTTTACATCCATTCAATCTTTCCAAATCACCAAACATATTCTTGTTAGCTTAAATATTACATAACAAATTTTATTTTTGATATCGTAAGTTGCAAAGGCAATATGAAATCACAGCATAAGACAGCGACTTGGAAACCAATGCAGCTCGTCGTTAAAGTGTTAAACACAGACTGCATAGCATAGCTTTAAGACTAACCAGGTTTTATGTAAAACCCTCCATTTAGCATCACCAAGTTCAGAGGAAATATACATATCCTAATATTCCCTATTAACAAATACTAAACAAGAATCCCATTAATGGAGTCTTGATTTTCGTGTCCTCGCAGATTCTTGTGAATTTGCTTACTTCGTGCTCTTGCTTTTTAAATAATTTGCATCATGCATGAAAACAGAAAAGATGCCCAGATTCCAGGTTTTTCACCTAAATCAACATCATAAGTACTAAATATAAATATATGTAAGACTTGTTTGTGCCTTCAGACCTAAATTTGTTGGGAAATGTTTAGGGGTTAAAGCTCAGATTTGCCCCAAATAACTTCATCAGAAAGCTTATATAAATGATCACGCATAATCTAGAGCAAGCATAAGTTTATCTCAAAAACTGATTGTATCGTCAAAGACTGGTCCATTACTGATTTACAGTAAAATTGATCCAGGCATAAGTTTGTGTAAACATGATGCAGTGTGCACAGGAGCTACATAAACTTGTCTGCTTACTATATTGTATTGTATTCGGACATTTATGGAAGCGGGGAGATGGTTGAATGGTAACACGCCGGCAGGAAGATCAAAAGGACGCGGGTTCGATACCCGCTAGCCCCATAAGGTTAACTCGGCCTTCATTTCCTAGGTGGCGACTGTAAAATGAGCAGTAGTACAGATGGGCGCTTTCCATGGCTGCCATACAGTTAAATTCGACTCCTGTTAAACTTATCGTCTGTTAAGCGCTTCTAGCAGGAGAGCCATTCAGAAGCGCTTCCAGTGCGAGAGACTCCGAGAGAAAAAGCAAGTTTTAAGAAAGGTAAAAGAGGAAGAAACATTACCTGAGAGAACAGAAGAACAAACGGACGGAGGAAGTTCAGTACAAAGGGCAGGGCCTATGGAAACAAAAGACCTAGATTGAGCCAGAGAAGTCCTGACACGGGGAACAAGGAAGTCCAAACGGTCAGAGGAACGGAGAGAAGCAGCGGAGTGAGGGCGATGAATTAAATCACATAAATATTTGGGAGCGAAAACAAAGCCTTAGAGACAAGGATGAGGACCTTGAATTGGATGCGGACAGAAAGTGGGAGCCAGTGGAGTTCTTCTGCCATAAGGGTGGTGATATGAGAGATTCGAGAAAGACGGGCAATTAGTCTAGCAGAAGCATTGAGAACAGACTGAAGAGGAGCAAGACGGACCTTGGGAAGACCAATGAGGAGGGAATTACAGTAGTCAAGCCTAGAGCAGACAAATGCATGGACAATCGAAGTGAAAATCGAAGATGAGACAGAGCGACAGATAGCCCTAAGGCGCCTTAGGGCTAAACTTATCTTCTTATCTTATCTTATAATTATCTGAACATTTATAAAGCGCTTCTCTCAGCAGGGCTATACAGAAGCGCTCTCAACGTGACAGGCCCGTAAACAAGTAAGTCTTTAGGCAGCGAAGAGAAGCAGGTGTGATCCCCTCTAGAATCCTACTACGGACTGCAGGGGGAAGGTCATTCCATAGTGACGGACCCACTACAGCGAAGGCCCGATGTTGGGTCAGAGAAGTCCGCGATCGAGGGACAAAGAGATCAAGTCGGACGGAGGAACGAAGAGGACGAGATGAGCGAGCAGAGAGTGGTTTACACATCAAATCACAGAGATATTTAGGCGCTAAACCCTGCTGGGACTTAGTTACTAAGAGCAAGACTTTAAATCTGATCCTAGACGCCACAGGAAGCCAATGAAGTTCATTGGTCATGTATGTGGAGATATGCGAGTAACGTGGGAGACGTGCAATAAGCCTGGCTGCAGCATTCAAGACCGACTGCATTGAGGACAGACGCGTCTTTGTAACTCGGTGCTAATCGGACTTCCAAAGGCGTGCACCATGGTCGTAAAGACAGTGGTGGATACTGACCTCCTAATGGCTCTAAGACGCCTTAGTTGGTAGTAACAGGAGCGGGTCAGCAGTGTTAGGTGCTCAGTGAACTATAATGTTTATACTGCATTTCTTATCTTGTACTATACTGATATATATATATATATATATATATATATATATATACAATACATATATATATATTATATACACCATATATATTCATATATATCTTGAATAAAATGAATAGTGATAATCACCTATTCCGTACAGCCCTAGTTTCAATTATATAAGGGCAATTAATTTGCAAAAATTAAACCAAACAAAAACAGTGAAATTCAAGTAATTATATATTCAATGATTATTCATATGCTTAAAATGAGCGTAATACCATGTATATTGAATACCAGCACAATTATCTTAATTTGTGAAGTCCAGTTATTTCTAAAAGATTCTAGCTAAATTTAAAATTAGGCTAGGTGAGCAACATTATATCTCTCTGCTGAGCTGACTTTTGAGTAGTGCTGCTTTTTTCTGACTAAAAAATATTCATGCACGTGAAATACATCATACTGCCTCGACTGCGACTAAGGCCATAAGTGATTACAGTAGCTGAAGGTTTATTCTGTGATAGTTCACTTTGCAAAGATTCATCATGTCAGTTTCACCCCATTAGAGCATCAAACGCACAATGCATTGTAAGATCCACTTATTCCTAAGTGCCTAATGTATCTTACAAACTTTTTAGCAGTGTTATTAGGATTTCAAACATTTTGCAACTGTGTGAGCATGAAATATTGTGGAATGAATTGGCCCAGTTCCTTGCTTGGGATGAACAGTCTGGAGATGATCCATCTTGTGATCAGCAAAATGGACATTAAATGTGTAGTAGGCATGTACTAACACTACCTCAATAGTCAGTTCTTCAATATTACAGCAACAATTAAACCATAACTGTCATCTAGAAAAACTTTTTCAAGCAAGGATTTACAATATACAGAAACAAAACAATCCATACAGCTGTAACCTGTGCTTGTAACCTAGTCACATACATGTACATGTATGTACATATATTCAAGTAATTTCTTTATAAAAGCTGTTACTCGACAGCTTAGAAAAGTCAGCATTACTTTAAATAACTGTCTAAACTGACCATCAATCTTTGTCCAACAGTTGCTTGAAGCTAGACAAGTAAAATATACGTATGGTACATATGGCAAGAGACATTCATGAGACACTGTCAACATGAAGGAACCCAAGTCAGACACTAACGATAATCAACAAAATAAACAGCATAAAGCGACAATTTCAAAGCAAAAAAGTTACAGCACAAAAACTTTTTAAATAATGCTACATTGCAATCCAACAAACAGGTACCAGTAATATTCTGAAATATACCAAAAGCCAACAGTTCAGGCATCATTCACTGAATGCAAAATGTCTGACTTGCAAAGTCATCCTGATGAAAATCAGACAGTACATGTATATTGCTGTATTAAGGTGCACGGAAACATTGTCACAGCATCAGCTAAGTACTACTTTTGATCACAACCAAAACAAACTGGTAAATAAAAAAAGTAATTGCTACCATCATTTAGTTAAAATTGTGATCAAATTCAACAACTTTAAAATTCTTTAGCTTTAAATCACTTTAGAACCATGGTCCAAACTGAAATCCTATCATTTGTTAAAAAGTTTAAATCAAAACAAGCCAAAGTCTATTTTATGAAGCTAGTTCACCAAGTGCTTTTCCTGGTCTTACATACTTGACATGTTCTGAAGCTGATTTTGTATCACTTTCTTACTGCTGGCTTCTTGCATTCACAAGGGATGAAGTGTTATCAACTTATCAGATGTTAAAGGTAACAATGATTTACATGCTTCAATGGACATTCCTCAGAAATATGGTCCACGCAGTGCAGTATCTTTTGATTGAAGTGCAAACACAACCACTGGAACCAATGAGACATCCACACACAATTCTGGTTTTTATAAATCTGAGCCAATTCTCTAATAAAACCTAGTTCACGACATATGAGAAGCAAACTTCCATTTCCCACACAGAACTGGCGGTATGCATCCTGCCTCATACAGATATCAAATCATACTACTTGGTTAGAGAGGTACTGGCAGGCAAACAATTTGCCAAAGATCATTAGTCTGAACCTGCAGTCATTGGATTGCATATGAGGCATGCTACCAAAGAGACCAACAGATATGAAATTGTAACCAAAAGAAACCACCACTTAGAGGAATCAGAAGCAACATGGGGTCACTGACAACAGCAATGCATTTTAACGTTACCAGACTGCTGAAAAACACAGCTTGTGCACATGCAGTCAGAAATACTAGTTATTAATTGCATCAAACACAAATTGCAAAAAGTTGCATAATCCTAATCACCCTGACTGACAATATTTAGTCAGCAGTGCTAATTACTAATTAATAAGTGTACACATACATCAACAATGTGAGTGGAAATAAAGTAACCCCCTACAATATAACGACAAAATATTCATAAATGTAAGGCAATTCAAAAGGATTTTTATCTTGACTGTAACGGATGATTTCTGAATTCTTGGACAGTCCTCTGTTAAATGTGACGTCATTTGTGAACAAACTGTTGTGAAACTATCGACTGCTGACTAACGAAACTCCCGACACTATACCTCCTGCACTTTGGCCTACAAATCGTCCAGGTCTAAATCCTGCAGAATATAAATCTGGAGAATAATGCAAGAAAGTCTACAGTACACAAATTTGGAATATCAATGAGCTATGTCAACGTGGCAGATAGGTGTGGGATGAATTGTTGCAAGAGCATAGGCCTAATCAATGCTGCATGTTGTGGTTGGTGGGCGCACCTTACAGCATGTGTTGAAGCTGAAGAAAAATTTGAGCACAAATTATAGCTCAATGTATCAAACACGTTTTCGTTATTTATTTTGAGTGGAAGTTATTTCTAAGTTTTCTAGGGTGTCATTTTTGTCCACTCACCATGTATATGTACATATATACATATTTGTGTGTATACCAGTCTTGTTGTCAAGACCTTAAACCTCAAGACTAAGACCAAGACCTTGAACCTCAAGACCAAGACCTTGAACCTCAAGACCAAGACCAAGACCTTGAACCTCAAGACCAAGACCGAGACCAAGACCCCAAAAAATCACAGTCGCATCCAGACTTCTATTCCTTACTAAAAATTGTCCAGTCGGACTAGGGCCTACTCGTTATTTTAATGAAAACATGGTTTTTCTTTTATTCAAGCAAAACAACTCTAGATGGAGACTGCAGAGAATTCCGAATTCGTATTTACATAAGTCCTTCATGCGAAATGTTATTCCAAATGCCTGTTGAATTTTATAAAAAACCAATTTGCTCAGAATTTTCTGACCAAGATGTGACCTGTGGGGCCTCATAAAAATTCTGCCATGTGAAAAAACACGGTCTACAAGTGCTGAAATCGCTAGCACACAATACAGCTTTTCAAGAACCGGATGTAAATGTACAAATTAATCATGAGTCTGTTTTGAAATCATTCCATGGTAAATAACCGGAAGTCATAATAATTGTCCAAAACAACAGTGAAGCCTCATTCACACCATGTAAATATTAAAGTATTAACTGTATGAGTAATTATTGGATAAATTTTTAAAATTCTTGCTGTTTGTTAAAATTAATGACTGTTCATATTGACAAAAGTCTTGGTCTTGGTCTTGCAAAACCAAGACCAAGACTTTGAACCTCAAGACCAAGACCTTGAACCTCAAGACCAAGACCAAGACCTTTGGTCTCAAGACCAAGACTTTTAAAAACGAACTCGAGTGTACTCGAGACCAAGACCTTGGTCTCGAGGACAACAAGACTGGTGTGTACATATATAAAAGTACAGTCTAAAGCAATTAAATATCCCTAGTACACTAAGTTTACCATTTAAAGTTGGTAAATTTGTAAATTCAGAACATTAAGAGTTTCAGAAATAAATTTGATTAAAGCACTGCATAACTATATTAACAGCTTCAAGCCATATCATGTTGTCCTGCTAGTCAGATGACAAAACAAAAATGCAGTTGAAAAGATCACTGAAAATTAGCAAATTTCTCAACCAGTCTGAAGTACAAAATTAATGAACTATGGTATATAAGTTAGTTTTCACTTTACAAGACACTGGGTAGCAATAGGAAATTGCTTTTCAGATTTTTGATTTGCTGCAAACACTATCACAAGAATTAATGACCTGCTAATCTAGTTAAATAATTTATTCCCAATTTCATATGCTCCATTTATTCCAGAGTCTAGTATCAACATGCGCATTAAGAATTGCAGGCATGCAAATTTCAGCTTGTTATGACTATTTTTGAAAGATTTGAAGCTCACATGTCATATATTTGAGTGGTCAACACCATAGCTTATATTATGGAAGTTATATACATGTATACTTTTAAAGGGTTGTCCATTAAAGACTTTGGCAAACGGGGAGGAAGGGGCCACCCAAATGCAAACAAGGGAGTGGTGGGGGCAATGGTGTTGATGTGGACATCAACATATTAAGTTGTTACAGAGTTATTTCAGTACAGTCTGGGCCTTGAACACAAACTCTACTCAGTTGGATTTAATTGCTGAACATCTTTTGATGGACACAACACTATCAAAGTACCTCATTCCACAGCATAATTAGCCCTGCAAGATTAACCAGGCAGTCTAATCTAGGCCTCAGTGCTCCACAGGAGTGTGGATTACCACAAAGAGGTCAGAGAGGGTAATGCCAGAAGCAGACAATGGATCCAAGGGATGTCATTTTTGTGGACTTCCTTTGTGAATGACCTTTACAATAATTGCACAAGAAACAAGTCATTAACGTAATTGAGAAAGTATTTGTGCACCAGCTGTTGCGATATTAAGAATCTTGCAACCTAATGCCAAAGCTATAATCTGTATTCAGAAAAGGTCACACACAGGGTGAGAATTGTCAGGAGGGTTCAACCCCCAGTCTTTCTTAGGATGCCCACAGTCAAGTCTTCACAGCACACCCGGGGGGGGGTTCGTTTCCAACCCCTCAGTTGTTCTAGCGTGATTATATTGTACATATATTTTAGCATTTTCTTTCACAATTCACTTTGTGGGTTACTAATAAAGTAATGCTCTGGTTTATTGTGAGATTTGTGACCATGTGAATTGTATACTGATAAATTTGGTGATGTCATAACTTTAAGGAGTTTAAGCTTTCTATTGCATTTTTGAATTTTCTCAGTTTGCAAACTACAGATAAAATATTCAACTCCATATGGATCAAACTCATCAAAAGTCTAACCCCACCCCCAGTCTTTTTCCTACAATTCTCACTGGTCATACATCTGAGACAGTTCTTCTGAAACTTATCTCTGATGTTTGTGATGCCATCGACATCGGACATGTCACACTGCTCAAACTCCTGGATGCTGGTGCAGCAGACATGTTGGATCAAAATATCCTGCTGACCAGAATAAGAAAATCATATGGTGTTGTAGGCCAGACTTTGGACTGCCTTCACTCTCGCCTGAGCGAGCAGAAAGTGGTAGTAGCAATTGGCCAAGACAACTCAGTATAGGCACCTGTTACAGTCAGTGTTCTGCAGGGGCTCAATCTTCATGCCGCTCCTGTACATCTTCTATACGGCTGAATTGACCAAGATCTCTGCTCTAAGCCCAGGTTCATTAGCATGCCAACAACTACATCTAATAACAAACATTCAAATCTAAAATCACTGAAAAATTTGCAGCTTGTCAAATAACACTGTATGTGAATTCCAATAACTTGCTCAGGACTGGTAAATCAGTCAGGCTTTAGAAAAAACCATTCCAATGAGTCCCTCTTAGTTTGCCTACATCCATATGTATATGGCACCATGGATTATTATTATTACTATTTTATGAACATTTTTAATGCACGCAAAAGTCGCACAGAAATGCGAATCTGAGGCGCAGTTTAGTCAGCCGCCAGGTGAGGAGCAATTAGATATCCATGTTTGAAAGCTAGTGAGAGGCATTTCTTGAAGGAAGAAGAGGTCGAGCAACGGATAAACATTGATAGTCTGTTCCATTACTTGGGGCTGTAACACGAAATGCACGAGAGCCCATGGCAGTGCTACATCTAGGCTCGACCAAAAGACCCATAACCCAAGACCGCAGACAGAGAGGTTGGATGTAAGGAGAGAGTAGTGGTTGAGGTAGGTAGAAGTGCACACTGTGAGGGTTTTATATGTCAAGCAGGCCAGTTTAAATCTAATTCTGAATGCTACAGGAAGCCAATGGAGCTGATGGATAGGGTCAAAGATTCCCTTCTGGCTCTGTCTGATGTCAATGAGGCTTTTGATATGGTTGGCCACGGCATTCTAATCTAATTCTAATCTATTAGTTTCTTTTGGCATTTCTGATTTCACTCTTTTTTGGTCCTGCGCTCACTTTGGGTCCACTTGGTCTCATTGGATTACACTCCTTTTGGTCTGCCGCAGGGCTCTGTTCTCGGTCCATTGCTGTAATTCCCTACACGGCTGACATTGCAACTGTCCTAACCTCCTGTGGTGTTTTGAGTCAGCTTTATGCTGATGATATTCAGGCTTATCTGCATTGTCCGGCATCTAATGCTCCGATTTGCAGTAACTAACCACTTGCACCGGGTTATGGAAGGCACTTTTCAATTGATTGTCATCCAAACATCTGCACCTCAACCCATCCAAAACACAATTTATATGGTTGGATAATGAGCAGCAGATGAGAAAATCGATTCTCAGGCTATTGCTGCTGACTTTCCTCACTTCCCTAAATCTGTCCATATTCTTGTTCTTGACCAGGAACTTATCTTTTCTGAACACCTGAATCTCATCTGCCGTGCTTGTTTCCTTCAGTTGTGGCAATTTCCTATTCACTTTCACCCAATGCTGCAGTTGCCCTTCTTCACTCATTTGTTTGTAGTAGGATTGACTACTGCAGTGCTATCTATGTTGGCCTCTACTTCGGGTGCATTGGTTTGCTTGATGGCATCCTGTGTGCAGCAGCTAGGCTGGTTGGTAGTATTTCAAAATTTGGTCATGTCTTGCATTATATGCATGACGTGCTCCATCACGGTCTATTTTCCAGCAAATTGAATTTAGGTGAACTTGTTGTTCCCTTGGCAAGCATTTAGAAGATGCGTCGTGCTTTTTCAGTGGTTGGACCGGGCATATGGAATAACTTTTCTTCAGATCTGTGTGTCCTTTTAACTAAGGACTCTTCATACCAGTGACAGTGGCTACATTTCCAAGCTGGGAAGCACAACATGTTGTACGGATGTTTTTGGATGAGCAACTATTCATGGAAGCACATTTAAATTCTCTCTGTAGGTCCTGCTTTTACAAAATGGGTCTGATATGGTAAACTTATCTTTCAGTGCTGCTGCAACTCTCATTCACTCTTTCAGAATACATGCCTGGAATGTTATCACTCTGTCCTTGCAGGCCAGCTCAAGTTCTGCATATGAAAGTTTCATTCTCATTTTTTCTCGTCCTCAACTGTGCCACCCAAATCATCACTACCTTGTCAAAGTTCTCACAAGTTTATTGCTGTATGTCAGAGAAGCAGGTCAAGGGCAAGATTGTTCAAGAGCATCCTCATGGGACGTGCTTCGACAGATGATGCGGCCCCAGACCACATCAAATAGCTCTGCATTCCTGTTTCCAGCTGATGGGGTAAAAGCAGCTTATGAGAAGTTGAAGGTCCTGTGCTCCCGTATGATGATGTGGGCACATCGTACTCTCTCATGCACTGGATGATACTTCTGGAACACTCTTCCACTAAACACACATACTGTTCCATCACATACAGCTCATGAAACATTCACAGCTCACAGTAATCACACATTTTTATCCATTACATAATCATGTTTAGCACCCATATGAGGTTTAAAAGGTGCTACATAAATGGTTAGATACATAAATAATGCATGCATGTATCTACATACATGTATACATTGTCTTTGTAGCTGCAGCTCCTTCAAGTACTTTGTAAAAGTGCTTTGTTCTACCTTACTGATGTTAGAATTCTAAAGAACGACATGAAGCCTGTATATGTATCAAACAACCAACAAACTCCCACTAACGGTCAGTTGTTTGCGCATTCAAACTCGTTGATCTGAATTGCGCCAAAATGAATAACAACACTGGCTGCACATGTCACTTGCAGCATACAGTTCTGGTCACTGACCTATTATGATAATAACTCAATGGTTAAACGCTGATTAATTCATCTGTACTTCCCCCATATTCCTGGATATGTGCTGTCGGACAAATTCACAGATTATAATTATCAAACATACTGAACTCTTTAAAAAGGACAGTTGAGGCTGACCCAAAAAACACCATAGCAGAGCCAAACCCTTGATGACTTCCTAGTCATCTTACATCTAGTCATCTTACTTCCCATAAGGTTTATTCAGTCTTCCACTCGCTAGCTGGTGGCGGTGGTAAAATGAATAGTAGGTCATGATTGGCGCCCTGTTGGCTGCCGAATAAACAGTTGTATTCGACTCCTGTAAAACTGTTATCATGTGCTTCTACTGTATACATGTATGTAAGGCGCCCTGGGTGGCTGCCGTTTCTACTATATGTATGTTCACTGTACAGCGCAGTGCGGTTAGCAGGCGCTTAAATAAAGAAAAGATTATTATTATATTATTATTATTATTATTAGTCACAAACAGCATTCAATTCAGGTTCTGTAGAGCATGTTTAGCAAGTGACAATACATTTTTGGTGTAAAGTGTTTAAAGCACTCAAACTACTATCGTATGTCTTTTAGCTGAATGATCTTGTTCTTTTCTATAGCTCATCTCAACCATAGGGAAAGAAAACTGTTCTGAAGTCAAATTTTAACTTTAGTGGCATTCAAACCTTATATTTTGTTAAAATCAAAAGATCATCATCAAACTAAATGCCAAATTTCCACCAACTGCTCACACTGAGAACAGTCTGACGTCAAATTGCTCCTTTTCAGTCTGTCAGTAGCAGTCACATAAACTGACTGAAAAAGTTCTGCAATTATGCAAATTGTAAAGCCTTTATTGAATAAGCTAAGGTCATCATATTTTTAGCAGCTCTTTTACAAAATACTTTATAACAAAAACAAGTTCACATCACAGAACAAGAAAACAGCCGGACCTGATAAAGAATTCTTCCTCAAAGCCACCATCACTCTGTAACAGATCAACATCCAAAGAATTTTGGACAAAGCTTGCACAGCAGCAAACGTGACATTCACATAGATGGAACTCTGGCTCTGGCACCAGCTCAAGCTCACATTAAACACACCTGGCTCAGGTGATACGCTCGACTATAGGTCAGCAGCCACATACATGGCGCTGGTAGGCACAAAGTTATCCTTAAAAATACTGAATAACACTTCTTCATTTGACAATACAGCCAGCAATTCAAACAGTGCTTCTTACTTCAGCAGCTCTAACTACACTCACACAGGAGCAAATCAGGCTGTTAAAAACAGAATGTTCCAGTAAGCAGAAGAAGGATAGGCCAGTTTGCACCATCATCCTGACTAAATCATGTGTATCACCACATGGTTACCTCAGAGCTGAAACACAGAAAACATTTGAATATACAGTTTAGCATGATATTCCAGAAAAAATAGTTTAATAATTCCTTTATTCATACTGTATTATAGATATTCATTTGCTTCCAAGCGCATCAATTCATTACAATTGCATTGTATTTTATCTAGAAATTGATAAAGCGCCTCTCGCAGAATAACTATATACTCTGCGCAGAAGCCCCGGGGAAACAGAAATGCCTTTAGGGAACGTGAGACCGATGAGAAAAAGCCAGTCATTAGTTTGGCCCTGAGCGGGGGAGGTCGTTCCAGTTCATGGGACCCACAACAGCAAATGCTCGGTGCTGGGACAAGGCAGTTTTAGTCCTAGAACAAAAAGATCACTTGAGCCGACTCGCAGAGCGCAACATGCGAGAAGAAGATGCAGATAGCGCCTTTCACAGATAGTTCAACATATATTGGGGCAGTGCCCTGCTGACGTTTGGGGCAGTGCCCTGCTGAGATTTGGAGACAAGGAGGAGGATCTTATAACAACTGTGCACAGCAATAAGGAGCCAGTGCAGGATATCAAGCATCAAGAGATATGGGCAAGTGAGGGAAGGGGTCAAGTGATGAGCCTAGCAGAATGACACTACAGCAGTTATATGCCATCAGAAGAATTGATCACAGTGGTTGTTCCTACTTCTATTTTCAAGAGTTGGGTAATGGTCATTTCTTTAGAATTGCAGGTAGAAAACTTGCTAGGATGAATCAAAGGCTTGTACTAAGTGCAGTGCTGAAATGTAGGGTTAGGTTTGAGCAGTTAATCTGAAGGTCAGCCTTGGTCTCTTTATTACAGTATGCTACTCACTACAATTGTGTCCTGCATACAGCAACAATGTTTCAACTGTCCTCATGGTGAATCAATAGGATGAATCAAAGGCTTGTACTAAGTGCAGTGCTGAAATGTAGGGTTAGGTTTGAGCAGTTAATCTGAAGGTCAGCTTTGGTCTCTTTATTACAGTATGCTACTCACTGCAATTGTGTCCTGCATACAGCAACAATGTTTCAACTGTCCTCATGGTGAACACAGCAACACAAAATTAGGCTTCATCTACATTTGTTTTCACCAAAGTATCACATATGTTTAACACAAATTAGAAAAGCTGAAAAAAGTTGGACAAAGAACTGGCGACTCCAGATTCACCATTGTTTAAAGGCACCTAGATACAGATATGTGTGTTGACGACGTCATTGGTATGTTGGATTGTGGCCCACAGTGAAGTTAACTCCAGACTGCAGCCTCACTGACTGCACAAACGAAAAGTTCTTTAGCAAACACAGTAAAATAGAGATACTCCATTGGTTCCCACCTAACCAATCATATTAGCTGTGTTATTAGATATTTCTCAAAACCTGGCTGCAAAGATCTGAATACCTGATGGTGTTGGTGGTATTTTTGGCATTTCACAGCATTCACATTTGTTAAGAAGTGGATGATTGAGGAATGTACAAGCAGAACAACTCCAATTCTCTCCATCATCTGGATCAGTGGGTTTTGGCACCGAATATGGTGGTGGTGGTGGAGGGGGTCGAGTTGGCACAAGTGGCCGTGGAACTACAATATTAACAATAATTATGCATTTTAAGTGAAGAAAATTTTCTTTTCCACAGAAGCAAATACTATGATGAACTGCAGCTGCATGAGGTCTGCAATACTCACATGAACACAAAATATTTAATCTTTTATCAAGCTAGAACATTAAAGGAATTCACTAGTGACTGGCTCATATAACTCTAAAATATAAAAACCCAGAGCCTTTCAAAACACACATTTAGACATCACAAATACATAACGTGACTTAAGAGTACAATGTAAACCAGACAGGAACCAGCTAACTCTAAAAAGAACCACAACTGTTTATACATTTCAACAGGAATCTCAAATTTTATAAACTATTCCAATTTGACTTTTCTTTGCTTTGGTTCTTGAAGATATTTCAAACCTCTGCTGTCCATTGGGGATGGCTGTCTGGGTGGTGAAACAACGGGTGTGGAAGAGTAAGACAGTACATGCAACTGTGAAACTGTGACTGGCCACATAGGATTGAACTGACCAGGCGGAATGACATCGTGAAACCGCTGATCAGCCTCCGAATCCAACCAACCCAGTCGAGCTAAGCAAACGACAACACAACAAATATGAAATTAAATCACTTAGAAGTTGCAATATTATAAGAAATCATACATGCAACGATATTAAATTGAATCACACTATTATATGGAAACTTTTAGTATTACCATCATTAAGTTAGTGTTAGTTTCAACAGGACGGACATATTCAGCCAACTAGACACACTTGACATACCTGCTCTTGACAGCCAAAGTGCCAGTTTGGAAAAAATTTAGGCTAACTAAAGTTTATTGCCCAACCAAAACCTATTGTTCGATAACTAAACAGCACAATTTCAGTCATGATGCAGCTCCACATATGCAGTTATCCAATGCAATGTTTATTTTAGAAAAGAAAGAGAAAAACTTGATACCAACTTTGGCCATTGTTTGCAAGGTCAATTTCGTAAGTCAACAAATGTATTTCCATCTGAAGATTTTGATTTTCAGTCAGAAGTTTCTGTCGATCAACTGCCTAGATTCAGCAAAAGTAGTTCTCATCACAACATCACGAGTATTTTCCATCATGCAACAGTAAAACATATGGTGGTGCACAATATAACAGCTACAAGATTATGGCATTCAAATCTAATCTAATCCAGGTTTTGCATATTGAAGTCAGCCATAATTATAAGTTTCCAAATGGTGTAATGTGCAAAAATACACTCACTTAGTTAAATTTGGACACACAGCACCATTTACATGGTCTCAAAGCATTGAATAATATTATTACTAACTGTATTTCAATTCAGGAAAATAAATCATGCCTTTAAAGCGCAGTGACACAAAAATGGCAGATTTCTTATAAAACCAATACATTAGATGCACCAGCATTCATGGCAATCTTCAATTTGCCAATGTTGAGTCGAAAAGCTAATGGCTGTATAAAAAGCACCTACTTAAGTTTTGCTGGACATTAATAGCGAAATTCTACTGAAATAAACTTGAGCACTTTCTAAATTACAGATTTGCATCATTTGTTGTTTAAATCAAATTGTTTGATGTTTTGCATGGCACTGTTATAGTATTTACCACTTAACAGAGACAAAGATGTTACACATAGAAAGATTCTATGACATAGCACTACAAATAAAGCAAGTAAGCGAGTTAATAGAGTTTAGTTTATGTGTTATTTTAAATGAAGTATTAGCATTTCACATAAATAATTTGAGCATATTCAGTTACATCATCCTCAGTGTATGATGCTAATGAAAGTTAACAAGTAATAACTCTAGTTTGTACACCTGGTGCAGTGAAGATGGACTGTAAACCTGCTGCAGAGAGAATGCACACTGGAAATAGGCAGGGCTGTTGCTAAGCAAGTTACACCTTGTTCACTCAAGGCACTGAGATAAATTAGAGTAACTGTCCCATCTGCCACTGCTTGCCACAAGTCCAGAACTAACCTAGTGACTCCAGTCAGACCTCACTGCTGTATTGGCAGCCTTTTGCCTGATTCCCAGAATCCCACTGTAGCTGTAAGAGGCTGTCATGCTTAAAAGTAACGTCTATAAACAGGAGATATTAATGTTGCCAGACACATAAACTGTCTGGTTTTAATTCACAATCAGTTTGGCCTTTAACCACAGGGCACTGTATATATGTCTAGGTATGTGCTCACCTCAAAGAACAATTGGCAAGGATACCTCCTCCAGCCTCTGCTGGGACACAAACCGGACTCTTTTACTCCTACTAAACTTAACTGCATCACTTGAGGCTAAAATAGCAGTGCCAGACACAGGTGGAGAGTGCTAGAGGAAAAGAGGAAGATGATATATACTGCTTACAGTGGGAAATGTATCATTTCTGGAGAGACGTCGATCAAGTGATTGCTGCTGCAGCTTCCCAACCTCTGACCTCAGCACCTCGAGGGTCTCTTTCTGTTGAGTTAGGTCAACTAAAAATGCATCCAGGCGAGCTTTCTGGTAGACGAGCAGAGCTAAAGATTTCATACACAATCAGTTACATTAGAACAATGGCAATTGCGGTATGTACCTTCCAGTTAGTTAAATACATCCTAAATACGTCATCATCACTCTTTACCTTTTCTAAGTAATGTTGTTATGAAGATTATTTTACTTTTATTATTACTAACCACAGCTTGAAATTTATCATTTTGTTGGTCCACCCTAGAAGCTGCTTTCAACACAGCTTTGCTCTGCTGCTGTCAGAAGACACTTTCTGGCAACCGCTTCCCATTCACAATCTGACAGTTTCCTTTGGTTAATAGTTATTAATAGTCATTCACTCAAGCAACTGTGCATTTCTTTTACTGGAAACAAAAACCTTGTGATACGACGGCCTATGAGACGAGATCTAACTACCACTATTCCTGTTTCCACACTGTTAAAAAGCAATTCCATTCTTGCAATATTCTTTCACCCCTGCAGAATAAAAGTCCTTGAAATTCAAGTCAGGTGATGAGATCATGTGACTCATCTTCTACAGCACACTTGACAGAGCACTACATCAATGAAGAACATGACGATTTCCTTTGCAATTATGTGTACAGCAACAACACTAGTGACTGACATTTTAACACTTAACAATGAGCTGAATTGGTTTCCCAGTCGTTTTAAGTACATTCTCATTGTTAAAGAGTCAAAGACTGGTTTAAAATACTATCGCATACATTTCCAGCTGGATATCATGAACTCACTTACTTTGGATGTAGGTCGAGTCTTCACCAACCACGCTGCCTGACCTGCTAGAGCAGCCACTTCCAGGACAACTTAACGGTGCACCTGGCTGAAGAGCACTGTTCGATGGTAGCTCAAATAAAGGCATATTTCCAGTCAAATTTTCTCGAGATACAGACAGACGATAACCAGCAAAGGCATCTGGTTGATTATGAAAGGGTGGGCCAACTGAAGCTACACTACCGCTTCCAGACGGAGACCTGTTAAACGGAAGTGGAATGTTAGACATGCTTTGGAATGGCTCAGCAGGATGATGTGGTCCAGATATAGGAAGAGGTGATCTAGCTCTTGACCTCGATGGGTTCACCATAAGGGAAGGAGAATGAAGAAAACCATAACCTGGATCTACATTCTGAGGTTTATCAGCAAAGGCACCACCAAATGAATCACTTGGTACAGAAGTTCCAGATGCAGCCTGATAGCTAGCAGCTGGATATATCTGATCTCCAACACCATAAGTTTGACAGAAAGGTGGACTGAAAATTATAGATGGTTGAGGATAGGTCACTGGAGAAACAACTGACTGCTGGCTTCTTACAGCATCACCAACAGGCACAGAAACCATGGGAGGAGTATAAGTTGAATGTGGTGGATGAAACACATTTGGTCTTTCCTGAGGTAGCCGAGGAGTTTCCAAACCAAGTTTAGAAAATGTTTCTACTAGCTGGTCAGAGCATTGGCTGCTTGACGAACTTCTCCCAGTGCTAGCCTGGCTATCTGACCGATGCAAGACAATGTCTACGCCTTTAAGATGGTCCTCATCTTGGTTTATTTCCTCAGGAGATGGCACCCCATATAGATGATGCTGGTATCTTTGGCACTCACGACTCAGTGCTTCAAAGCATAACTCCCTGTTATTGGAATTCTAAAACACAGTTAAATACAGGATTGAGCTTTTACAGAAATGTTCATGGTAAAGAAATGATTCTGCAAAAGAAGACCCATGCATGAAATTGATAACAGGAAACCATAAAAATATTAATTTCACTGTGTTTAATATATCACAATTGTTAGCTATCCCAAGTTATACATCAACAATAACAACCAAAAATTTAGTTTCTAGCTCTGTGTTTACTCAACTCAGTCATTCACTCTGTGTAGACATCGTAAATAGGTTGCCTACCAATTAAAACATGAACTTCTTGGTCTGAACTTCTTGAAACTGAATTTATACTACTAATCACTCCACATCAACTTGAAAAAATTTCAGTGGCTGAAATCTTTGAAACTGGGCGACTCGCTTGTTGAGTTGGGTGATGCCCTCATAATTTTGGTGTTGTTTTTTTATGCAACTTTTTCACCAACTATGTAACTGGTATTTGTAAGGGGCCGTCCACATATTACGTACGCAATGAGGGGGGTCGGGGGTCGGATATTGGCGCTTTTGCGTACGGGTGCGAACGGGGGGGGGGGGGGGCCAAAAGTGTACGTACGCAAAATAAATTTCTAATTATGACGTCCACATTAGCCTATTTGTAACTCTGTATTGTCCTATAGTCGTCCAATGGCATTTTATTACATTATATAAAAGCCATGTGCAGTTATTCTGTGCTGTGAAGGAGACACCTATAATTAATTTGTCTATATTGGCCCTCACTCATCCTTCAATCTGGCCTAAAGTGCACACAGTCGGGCTGCCTGGAGACACTTTCTGCAGCTGGTCTCCGGGGGGGGGGGTGCGTCAAGTGTACGTACGCAGGGGGGGTGTGGAAGAAAGTACGCTTGCGAACAGGGGGGAGGGGGTCCAATTTTCCCGGATTTTTGCGTACGTAATATATGGATGGCCCCTAAGTCGCCTGTGGCAAGAATGAATGACAGAAGGCTAGCATTTACTAAGTGGCTGAATGGGCCAATAAAGCCTTGGATAGCATAAATATTCAGATAATTATTGCAGGCTAAGGAAGGTGCAAATTATATGTGATAAGGAAGATGATATAAATAATATAGATACAGATGCAGAGAGGAAGACACCTAACAGATTAACTCCCATCCATAGCTGCATTGTTCCAAAGCGACACAGAAGATGAGAACTTTGATAGCTTCCCAGATAATGATGATGAATGCTCGAATGAATTTTCATAATTTTGTTTGATTTATTTGTTTTTCACAGATAAAAACTGAAAACTCTGGACTGATTAATTAACAACTAACAGTGCCTCTCTATCAGTCAATAATACTAGGCATTGAGATAACCGATAAGTTTTAATTTTTCTCCCTATATCCAAAACTGAGCATAAAGGCAAAGCAATCCCTTTACGCTCATCGTATCTTGATTTCACACAGGTTCTCGGGCTCAAGGCTCCATGACATGATATGGGTCACAACTGTCAACCATATGCTATACTGTTCCCAGGTATGGCTGGGCTTTGCTAACAAGCACAAACTTCATCATTGGGGCGCAATTATTCGTAAGTTGGTTTGTCTTGGCTACCTCCCTCCTTCATTTCCAACTTTTGAGGAACTCTGCAATAAAGCTGATCATGATCTCTTTAGTAGCATTCTTAAAAACCCCAGTCACCTCCTTCATAACCATCTACCACCCATTCTAAAAACCAGGTATGAGTTGTGCCTGCATTCACATAATCTGCTACTATCATCTCCAATGTCTGAAAGCTATCCGAAGATCTGTCTCCTCTCCAGTCTTCACCTCCATTGTCCATGCCTCCACCTGCTCACGCATAGATTACTGTAACTCCCTCTTTGTTGGCCTCCCCAAAGTCCCTCTCTCCCCTCTACAATCTGTTCTTAACGCTGCTGCCAGGCTAATCACCCGTCTCCCACACTTCTCCCGTATTTCCACATTTATGTTTGAATACCTTCATTGGCTTCCTCTTACTGCCTGCATCCAACTAAAGGTATTTATCCTTATTTGCGATCTTACCTGAGACTTGCTCCTAAATACCTCTGTGACTCACTATGTCTTCCCGCCTCAGCTGGCTCCCTTCGCCTTCTTCGTTCCTCTGATCGACTAGACTTATTTGTTCCCCAAGTGAGAACGGCCATAGCCGTCTCGTTCCTTTTTTAGTATTGGCCCTTCATTGTGGAATCAGCTTCCTCCTTCTGTCTGGGCTGCACTACTATCCTGCCACAGCTTTTCGTTGTCATAAAACTTGCCTTTGTTCCTGAGGACTTTCACAATGGGAGCACCTCTGATTGGTGGGCACTGGGTAGAGGCGCTTTCTCTTTGTCTCTTTGTGCCGTCGGCTCTAGGAGCCCTAGCGATCGTCATGCCACACAGTCTCCGTTGCCGTCTTGCTACTTCTCCCAGTAGCCCTTGAGTCGCGCTTTGGCCTGGGAGTCCCACCTCAGCGCTCCGGCCTGGGAGTCCCTCCATCCGCGACCATCGGCGTGGTTTGGTGTGTGGCATGACGATTTTCTTGGCATGATTAACAGGGGTGGTTTGCCATTGCCTTCCCCTGGTTTTGCCTGCCGTGCCCGTTCGTTCCCCCTCCTAGGAAGAGTACTTCCTAGGAAGGGTACTAACGGTCCGCACCACGAGAAGGTGGGCACGGAGGACTTTGGTTCACCAGCCCAGGTCGGATCCGAGTCTACGCTCATCAGAGTCGTCGGTCAGGTCGCCTCCCTGCTTTACTCTGTACCAGAGTGACTGGTGAACCTTTGCGGACCAAAGCTTTATAAGTTTTGAAATACAATTTACAATTTACTATAATATCTTTGTATGCCTTCAACTACCTGCGTCGGGCGATCACAAAGTTCTTCAAATGTCTTTGGATGGGCAATTCTATTTCTGCTATCAGCTGCTATCCCAGAAGGACATTTAAAAACTATGACTTATAAGCTACAAAATATGGTAGACCTCACAAAACCACAATTCCATAGCATTTAAAACAGCAACGCTACTGAGAAAATTTGATGAATAAGATGGAGAGCCCTAAGCTTAGCACTAGAATAACACTTTAGAAATCTGGAGAAAAAGGTTGAAAAACAACACTCCATTCAATTTAATGAGAATGTAGTAAAACATCAAAAATGGCATATACCTGTTCTGACATTTTCAAACCTGATTTAGCACTTGCAAACAAGTGCAGATGGACCTCGTTTTTTGGTCTGTGGGTTCGAGCTATACCAAATATTTTCATACATTTAGCTAATTTCTGCAGAGTACATGTGCATGCGAAGGTTTTATGCATGTGCAGTTCAAATGCATTCAAATAAGGTACTCTACTAATAATCTTCACACCCCTCAAGCAGACCCCTTAACGCACAGTCGATGAGAGCCAAAAGCACCAAGACCATGATGTAGTGGACCTAGTAGTAACAGGATCATGCTTGAAACACAGTACTTAGTGCATGACTTAATTGGGAAACCATGTGCTAAGCAGATTTAAGCATGTAGGAACAACACGTAACTGCATCTCCACTGTATTTATCGGTGTCAATTCCTCATTCTGCAGCAATGGGTGTGATGGATTGTACATTTACAAATGAAAACAAAAATTCCACTGTTACCTTTTCCATAATATCCCTGATAATGTTAGGTGGGACTTCTGGAAACTGCTTTGTCAGCTCAACTGACAACACCTTTCCATCCACCAGTGATGGCTTTGCAACTTGTGTCATGGCTCACTACTCCATGCGTCTGTTCTACACAAAAACAGTCAATGTGTTAGTTCTTCGACAGTGCAAACAAACTCCACCAGAATGCAACAATAGAAACATGAACTTCTTGCACCTTCCACAGGTTCACGCTGTTCTTAGATGAAGGCGAGTGATGATATAATTTCATGTTAGTGTAGACAACTCTAATGATATTAATGCTGTGGACAAGTTTCTTTATGTTAAGCCATACAACTGCTAAAAACATGGTGAATTCTGCAGCTGATGACAATACAGGAAAATTTCGTAAGCAAAAATTAAATACAAAGTCCAAAAAACTTAGTATTAACCAAAGATGTCCAGAAATCAGAAACCAGAGTTTCAAGATTAAGTTTCAGTAATTACACGAACTTCATTCAACATCAAGATAGTTTCGAAATGAAATTAACCACTCCATTCTTCCCAAGTAATCGTATAAGGATGCACACTTGTTTTGTGGTTAGCATACTGAACCGTCAACCTAGAGGTTGGGGGTTCAAATCCTCATGAGACTGAAGATATTCTGAGATTTCAGTTCTAGTTACAAGTACCTCTAGTGAACTCTGCTACACAGACCATACTGACCATACACTACTATTGGTGGGAGATCAGGCAGCAAAGAAAGGACTGGTCACCCATTCTAATAACTCAAGGCTAAGAATCACAAGTTTCTAGCACTTTATACCCAGACCACCTTTTGGGCTCAAGCTCAAAAAACAGCTCTTCTCTTCGTCTTCTAATGTTATGGGTTTCAAAGCATCAAGTGAGGCAACTCTGCCAGATTCTCCAATAATTTAAATGCTTGAACAGATTTCATCATCCACCAAACCAACTTACCTCCACAGTACAATAGGCAAGACAACATGGTCATTCCAATAACTGAGATAATTTTAAGCCAATGATTAATTTTTCAAAAGGGCACAAGTATTTAACAAACATCAAAAAAGTTTCCTACAGATTGAAATTTTCCAAATTAAAGTTCAATTTATTTGTAAGATTGTATAATTAACTTGGACATCAAAATACACTTTTAAAATTTTGACTCAATTGTTATCTGTGTATATTTACTAATTTCAAACTACTGCTTTAGCACCAGGATATGCATTAGTAAAATACAGCTTCATTTGAACATAAAATATATTATAGTGGGTAAACAAGTATGTGTATAACTGGTCATAATGGCTTTCACATATAACTAGAGAATTTTGTATTGAATATTAGTATATCATCAACCACAGACTGGAAAACATGCTGGCTAGACTTGTAGGTCACTAAGAAGAGCTTTTGCAGTGGTACATGTGATGCAAAATCATCAAGTGACACAGGCAAAACAGAATTTTCTGCTGTACACAGTAATGGCAAAAAAAGAATGACTCCAGTGACTCCAAGCACTATGGCTCATAACAATGAATCTCTTAAAAATTAATTTTGGTACGTCAAAACCCAATACAGCATGGCTACAATCATATCAAATGCAAACACGTGTTTCAATAATAAACAAAACAAACCAACTCAGAAGCACTCAACCATTTTTACATCACAATGAGAACAATTTGTCTTTAAAATTCCAGTGGTGGAAGTAGTGAAAAGAAAACGAAACAAGAAAATGATCTGCTGAAAAGCAATGTTTTCAACTGAAGAGTCAAGTGCTAAGGCAGAGGCTGCACGACAAGTTCAAGCAACAGTCTTGGTGACATGGTGAAACTGATCGGCAAATTAACAAGGGGCTTCAAATCGATTTTGTTGTTTTCAGCCATTGAGAAGTATCATGGTGACTTCCACTAGAGGACACCAGTTACATACTTAAAATTAAGATACAGCTGTCAGGGTCCAATTGAACTTTAGGTCACCTGTGGCTAATCATGAATTAACAATATGGCAGTCCCAGACTGGGGAAAGAATAAAGCACAGCAACTTCTGCAGTGAAATCTCCATAAAATAGGTAATAAACTGTCGACATGCGCAATAAGAACTAAGCAGAAATCTGATCAGATTTAGAGGATTTGACAGATAGTCAATAGTTGAGGAAATAGACAAAAATAAATATTTTCATAGAAAATACCACAAAGGTCACTGGGTCTTCAGAGAACTGAAAGACAATCGGGCAAATGTTTCCTCATGAAAGCAGTGATCAAGCTGTGGAAACTCTGGAAGAGATAATATTACAAGACATTTTTCCAGGAAATGATGTGATATCTGGATGGCAAGTTCACTCCAATCTGAAAAACTTGCAAAACAGCATTTTTGATGTTCCGTTATTGTACAAGAAAGGAACTTCATAGACACACGACAAGATAGATGCACAAAACATGAAGAACGTGTTTTGCAAACGTAAGGGAAACTGAAAACTAACCAAAGTTGTGAATTGCTTCCAACATATTTCAGAAATCCCTCCAGTGAAGAGCATTTTGGCATGAACATATTTACACTCAGATTCTTTTATGTATTTATTTTTCAAATAATTGTTTCCTGAAATAGAACTTCTTTTGCAAACATGTGTTGTGTTTGGTACTCACTACTAACTTAGTTAAGGGAAATGTGCTGTACGAAGGTCACAGCGCTCTACTCCATCCCAGACTGGGAGGGGGAATATTGTTTATAGGTAGTCCATTACAGGAGACCTATAGCCGAACCTAATTTTATCCACAAAGGAAGAAATATAGCTACAGCCACAGGCCCACCTATAGAGTAACTATAGCAACTAAACGATGAGGTCAGTGCGACATCAGCAACACTGAACTAGTTTAGATCTGATGTTTTCACACTAAGTATGCCAGACAGCAAAAACAAGCGACAAACATTTCATATAACAAGCTAAAACAATATTTTATTATCGCGCCTAAAAATATCTACACCACAAAATCATGAACAACTGATAAAGCGACACATTTTTTATCTTATCACTGCACTGTCTAAACCACCCAGTTTACAAAGACCACGAAGTTCGTCCTTACGAAACAAACACCCATAAATGTGACGGGGATTGAGTAGAACTGAATTCAAATTAAAATCTCTAAAAAGTTCAACGTACTAAAGACTATAAGATAATGAAAACCGTATAAACAAGAATTTGCGGCGAAGTTTTGCAGATAAAATCCACCGTCAAGTTATTTGTAAAATATAACGAAGGTCGGTGTCACGTGAAATAATCGCCTCTTATCTGATCATACGACGAAGGAAAATAAAGTAAGTAAGTGAACGCTATCAAACGCACACCTCTTAACATAATAAATAATAATAATAATAATAATAATAATAATAATAATAATAATAATAATAATATAATATTTATTCTTTAATTAAGCGCCTGCAAACGCACTGCGCTGTACATGTACATGTTATGCGATAAACCTTAACTACTAACAGAACAGACAGTCTGCAATACACGGCGCAAATTGCAGCCTACAAAGCATTCATATCCGCCTATGGCAGAGGTTTTCAAACTTTTTGGACCAGGGACCCCTATTTTTTTCTAGGCATAGCTCGCGGACCCCAGTATTTACAAAGCAAAATTTAGGCCCCTATCATTTAAAATTTAATAAAAATAACAGGCAGACAGACTATTTCCACAATACACGTTTGCATATTTATGACGCTAAGGACTAGGCCTATTATAATATAAAAAGTAACACTAAATAAATTGTTATTAACTCCCTGAAATAACTATGGAACACGTCCCAGGCATTTTTAAAAGAAATGAATAACATCGGTTTCACCAAAAACCAGTAATGTCAGCGAGAGGGATGTGCTTGCTTTGCTTTGCAAAAACTGTCCATAATTGGTGCTATTTTGGATAGGCTTAAGTACTGTTTTCTTACGTTTCAGAAAGTTATCCATAATACAAACAGCAAATTTATATAGTTAGCAATAATGTAACAGCGAACGTGAACGAAATAGGAATATGCTTTGCAAATCTCTGTATTATCGTTCATTTAAAGGCTAAAATCAGGCGAATTCCACAAATTTCTAATTCTACAAGTCCAGAGTACACAATCAGGAAACAGACCAGCATATTGCAAATGAAGCCTTCACTGGAGGAACCACTAGACATTTGTTTTAGCTACCTAGCTGTGTCCTGTAATTATAATACTTAATGCTACAGAATATAGAGCAAGTGTGCTTTTTCAGAAAACCCAAGTCAGTCCAGCGTTACAATGAGAAGAAAATATAGCGTTTATGTAAACACAACTACGTCCTAGCTAGAGCTTCAGTGTTTCTTCTGTGAGGAATTGCATTCCTCACGAATTTATATAGCGCACGCCGAAACCTACCTTTGAGCATATATAGTCCAAGACGTTAATCCAGTTAGAGTTGCGAGAATGGTCTTATATATGTATGCGAAGACCAAAACACGATGAGCGTTTTTGGAAGATGCATGCAGCAGGGAGAGAGCAGAAAGGCCGCTTAGCAGCAGAGCCGCAGAGCCGCAGAGCTAGGCCTACCAAGCAAACAGGCACAGAGAAAGACATATAAGCCTATGCAGAGGGTCAGTCGGGAGTTGACGCTCGGAGAAAACAGTGACCACGGAAGACGATAGAAGTACGAGAATCGAGGCCGCAACGGAAGCAGAATTGCTAGTTAGACGATTGGGTTTTAACCCAGCGGCAGTGAAGCTAGTTTTATAACTAGACTAGGCGTATATAGATGAACGGAAGTTACGAGTCTGATTATTCCGAATGCACAAGGAGTGCTAACGCAAATCTGATCTGCTCGTGCTTAATTCTAATTGCACAGGAGTGCTTACGTATATATTCTGAGCTGTCTGCTGATTCAAATTGCACAGGAGTGCATATACCATGTTCTGTAGAATCTGATTATTCTGATTGCACAAGGAGTGCATATCCGTACCTATTCTGTTATTCTGTGAACGTGGAGCGCAAGAGGAGCGACCTGCTGTAAGAACTAAGAACGAGCTGCAGGCAAGCTAAGTACTAATTACACTGCTATGCATGATTTTTGATTTTCTGCCAAAAACATGTTTTTCTAAAAGATTTTAGTCTGCTGATTTCAAAAATGATATCCGTTTTTCTGTATCACGTAGGGTTTTCTCGACATCTCTGCCGCATTTGACACCATTGATCACAGCCTTCTTCTTCAACGACTATCTTCTTGGTTTAGCGTCTCTGATACTGCTCCACTCTGGTTCCAGTCCTACTTGTCTTCCCGATCCTTCTCTGTTAAAGCCTCCAGCCACTGCTCACAACCCCTTCCTCTTTCCTGTGGTGTCCCTCAAGGCTCCGTCCTGGATCCACTACTTTTCATCCTTTGTATACCACACCCTTAAGCCATCTCATAAAATCCTCCTCTGTCGACCACCATCTCTATGCAGATGACACCCAACTCTTCATATCCTTCTTCCCAGACTCTTTTTCCACCGCCATCACACAACTACTCAACGTGGTTAACCTTATTTAAGAGTGGATGTCATCCAATCTCCTCTGCCTTAACCCTTCCAAAACTGAATTCATCATCCTAGGCCTTCCTGATCAAATCAAGAAAATCCCTGATCCTTCCATAAACCTTTCAGACTAACTCATCGTCTCTCACCTTCACCGCTGACTCCCCTGTTCGCAATCTTGGTGTTATTTTTTATCCACACCTCTCCTTCTCTAACCACATCTCCAACCTCTCGCGCTCCTGCTTCATGCACATTCGTGACCTCCGACGCATACGACCCATGCTCGACCTTAAAACTGCCCCCACCATTGCTACCTCCATTGTTCATTCAAAGCTTGATTACTGCAATTCTCTTTTTCTCAACCTCGAATCCACTCAAATCAAGCATCTACAGCTTATCCAAAACTCACTAGCCAGAGCTGTCACTAGAACGCCCAAACATCATCATATCACTCCCATCCTCAAATTACTCCATTGGTTAAAAATCACAGAGCGAATCCACTAGAAAGTTCTATCACTATCCTACAACTCCCTACAATATTCCCAGCCCAAGTAACTTCGTGATCTCTTCACCATTCAGACCCGATCATCGTCCTATCTCAGTCTTTCTCGACCCCCAGTCACTACTCACCTCAAGTTCTCCAACCGAGCCATATCCATCACAGCACCACGCCTCTGGAATGATCTCCCTCCTGAATTCCGCACTTTCTCAGTGCCTCCATCATCATTGCTACCCGTCCTTCATCCTCCTCCTCTTGTTCCTCTATCTATCACCCCCGGACTTTCCACTCAGAACTGAAGTCTCACCTTTTCAAATACTCCTACCCTGACTCATTTGATCCTCCGCCTTCCAATTCTTCTCGCCGTAAACGACACCCGCCTTGACAGCTACTCTGCCTCTCCTGATCTGGTACCCTGGAATCGGACTTGGACCACTTTTGGACTACTCTCTGGAAACCCCCTTTGATTTGATGGACTATTTCTGGATGATGAACAGAGATTGTTCGTCAGAGGAAGAACACGCAAGAAAATCTAAGAAAACACGTTTCTGTCCCTAAGACGGTTTATGTCTCAGTTTCATTGTATACAAGATTTTGCCATATATTTTGTATAAAATTATTGTAAACATCTGGGCACTGTCATCTGTTTCTAATATTTTGACATCAGGACTTTTATAAACCTTTCTTATAATTTTTTTCTGCAGTGTATCAAAGAGAAAATAATTTCTCAATAATGTAAAAATTCAATAAACTTATAATTTGATTTGTACGAAATTGTGACGTGATGGCCAAATTTCATCAACATATTTGAAATCAGGATGTCAGAATTGTATAAAATCAGTAAAAATAAATCAGACATCTGATTCTTTCTTTTAAAATGCATAGCAGTGTTATCTACCTCTAGATTAAAGGTGTTTTGGTACTTTCGGTGTTGGTATAGAGAAGGAGTGTTCGTATGTTGAATCTATGTTGACCCTGGTTGAATAATAATAATCTGTTAATGGCGTATTAATACTGTTGTTACAACTATAATCTACAAAAAGTGTTGTCTGGAAGAATTTATAATATACTCTTGAAACACTATGTCTGTTTTAAGTCTTGACTATGAGGAGACGGTTGAAAGGGAGGAAGAGGAGGAGGAAGTGAGTAGTAAAGGCAAGGCAAGGGTTATGCCCCCTCTGGATCCTATCCCACCTAACTTAACCGAATTAATGCGAGGAATGATGAGCAGTCTACAAACAATTGCGACTGGACAGACTGACCAAGGAAACAGACTAGAGAATGTCTATAGACAACAGACTGACCAAGGAAACAGACTAGAGAATGTCTATAGACAACAGACTGACCAAGGGAACAGACTAGAGAATGTCTATAGACAACAGACAGATTTAGTCCGACAACAGACAGATTTATCTAGAAAGCAAAGTGACTTGCTAGAAACTCAATTGGACTTGACGACTAGATTAGAGACAATGAACAGGCGATTGGAAGAGGTAGAAAGAGCGTTTGTCGTGCAAACGAATCCAGACCAGGACGCCAGCCTGATCACTTCCAGACCGGAAGTAGCGGCCTACACCACTCTTGGACACCCGTCGAGAGGACTGGGCAGTACGGATGAATTTCCGATGATAACTGGCTCTGACAGTCCGCCCTTTCCACTTAGACGTAGTGCCCGCTTGCGAGAGAAAGCGGGGGGTATGAGAGATATGGAAGCGGTCAATCCCTCCATTCCAACTGGACCTTTAAGACCCGGGGTCCTCTCCGCCCAACTAGATCGGGAGGAGGATACTACTGAGATAACAAAAGTAATGAGACACGGAAACTCTCTAATTCAAACGGAGGCAGTAGCGCGCTTACCGGGAGAGGGACTTAATCTCTTACCTTGTGGTAATGACATTGACTATAGCCTGGACATGCACCGGCACGACAAACGATCACAGGAACTAGCAGGTGCATGGGTAGCCACCGACCCTAATCCTAGTAACCGGGGAGACGGTCTTACGACTCCTTCACGGCTCACTGGGGTGGAACTAGATCAGCTAACCCTGGACATGCAGGAACCATCAACTTCTGGTCCGCCAGGAGCAAGATGGCGCCTGTTTGACGACTGCGGGGACACAAGACCTGGGGCTGGCAGTTCTCGATTAGGCGAGGGCGCAAACCACCACACTTCCATGGAAAAAACAACGAGACTCATATTCAGTGTTGATTTTCTAAATGAAACACTTGCAGACTTTCAAAGTTTGTTTTGTGAATATCGATCTTAAACCTTCTTAAATGGAATCTAGTTGTAGGACTACTTCTGATGAAGGCTTCAAATACATCGCGCTTACATAGGGTGCAGAAATGATTAGCAGTCGATTAGCAGAAATTATATATTGAATATTATTAAAACACACGTTTTATTAGGCTAGAAATGTAACGTGACCATAAGCCTACATCTTATTTACGTCACTGCAGGTCCTAGTACGCAAAGAATAACTATCAGCAGCATCACAAAACTGGTGTGATTGAATACCCAATTGGATCCTTGTGGATCATACAGTTACAGGCATACTATAATAAGTAGCGTATGAATTTGAAAACACAGGCTGTTAATGCTAAAACCATGCAATGTTAAGCATCACATTATTTTCAGAACGCTCTCGCGGACCCCCGCCATATCCTTCGCGGACCCCCAGGGGTCCGCGGACCACAGTTTGAAAAACTCTGGCCTATGGGACTCGATCTCTGTACCTCTCGCACTCTACGCCAGATACATACAATGTTGAATGTATGTATATTCGTTTATTGAGTAAACTGGCTGTCATACCGCAATCAGGAACAAACAAGTTAAGAAAAGAAAGGAAATGAACAGTCAATCAGATCAACAAATAGCAGAGCTCGCATTGCTCGGTAGGCCTACTATGATCGTCTATAAAGTACTCTCGGAATGAAATTTCGATTGTCTTTCTTCGGTAGTTCAAAGTCATGTGGGCGCTTCCATAGGTTGTAGCTTCGAACAATCATCGGCGGAAAGAGCTCGCGAAAGACGCGACCTATTCCTACGCACGGCCTGTAGCAACTCGCCGTCTGCCTCTGCCACCAGCTCTTCCATGATGGGGAATTCCATGGGTAAGAAGCCAATTCATGTCAATCGTAGCCTATAATTCAACAAATCCAGTTGACAATTACGCAACAGATTGCAGAAGCACGATAACAATAGAATGGCTTTAAGAGGAGAGAAAATACGGATGTGCTATAAGTAATACGCATCTTTAAACAAAACACGAGTAGGCCTAATAAAATTACATTTTACAAAATTAAAAAACTCTCGGAAGGATGGCAGCTTTGGTCACGCACCTAATGACCTAAATAACATTTAACATGGATTTCTGTAGTTTGCATGATGTCAACGAAATTTGAAAGCAGCTGATTTCAACACTAGCAGTTTTGCAAGCCAGACTCGAATCAAAAGCAATTCCTTTGTTGAGAAAATTCAAAAATGCGTATTATATAATGCACCATGGAAATTTCTTCTCTTTATCAGAGACTCAGAGTCAAATAATGCTAAATCGCACTAGTATACAACTGAGGGCACTGGCGTAAACTTGTCCAAAATATTGGGGGGGGGGGATTTGGCTATTCATTCTACACTTGTTGCATTGGGTGTACAGTCCATCTCAATAATTGGGGGAGCATATATGTGCCCCGGCTGTCCTCCACCCAGTCTGCGACTATAACTGAGGGGGTTAATTGGAAACGACGCCTGAAGTGTACAATGAAGGGTTAACCAAAGATCTTAGAGTCGTAGACTCTAAGATCTTTGACTTAACTGTGGTGGTCCTAAGAAAGACTAGGAAGTTGCACTAGTGGCGATCTTGTTTGACATGTGGCGGGACACTTTTGAACTGATCTGATCCAAAAAGAGTTGAAAAATTTTGTTGACCTTTTCTGGTGTTTCTTCAAAATTTGGGGACAACTGTAGAGTGTGTCCCCCTCCCCCACTGTAAAAGATGGGGTCTTGTCCCCTCGACTTCCCCGGTATCGCCGCCCATGGGAGTTGAACCCCCACCAATTCTCACTCTCTAAATACCTCTACAAGACTTTAATTACCTTTATTCAGTGCTTTTTTCAGCCGGAACGCGCCGGAACGGCGTTCCGGCACCTTTTTTCAGCTACTAAAGAATTTATTTATTTTAATAATAAAAGCAATAATTTAGTTATTTTAATTTAATTTAAGTGTTGTGAACTGTTTTCAGTGTTTATTGAGACCCCTCCCAACCCCCAATCCCGTTTTCTCTGGATTTGAGCCCGCCCGTAATTATATTCCGTTCAGGAACCTATTGTCCGGTTTCATAACCTTTTTTTCAGAGAAAGGACTTTCTTTATTACAGTGCTTATAATATCCATAGGTTTACAGCGTTGTATCCTCTAGCGAATGGACGCGCTGTCGTGGGACAATGACAGAAGAGTGCGTCCGTTGTAGGCTACCCTCCATCGACTCATATTAGGAACAAACAAGTTAAGAAAAGAAAGGAAATGAACGTTCAATCAGATCAACATCTTATTTAGCCTATAGTTTGATCAAATTCGTTGGAGATTGCGCAGGGAAGAGTACGCTTTTCTCTTATTGTCACACGACAGCACGTCCATTCGCTAGAGGATACCATCGACTCATGGTATCCTCTAGCGAATGGACGTGCTGTCGTGTGACAATAAGAAAAAAGGCGTAGGCCTACTCTTCCCTGCGCAATCTCCGACGAATTTGATCAAACTATAAATAAGACTCTGAGATCTTTGCTGCGCCCGGCCATCTCTGTGCAAAAAGAATAAATTCTTCCAAATAAATCTGTTGACAGAAATTAAGCCCCGAGGATGGAAGAACATGAGTTAAGTTCAGTTAACCGGGAGAATAAAGGAACTTGGAAAATATTTGTTAGTAGGCTAGGCTATAGTGGAAGGCATTCTTGAACTTTTTAGGCGTTGGCTGTAGGCTACACCTTCGAAATGAATGTCACATGGTCATCGAAATTTTTAAAACCTCCTCGGAAAAGACATAGTTTAGCCTGGGACGAACAATGTTTAACTCGATTGTTTTGCATCATTTAATAATAAAATTTTCGGAAAGGAAAAGGGTCTGAGACTCAAAATCAATCATTCAATCAATTAATCAATCAATCAATCAAATATTCGTTTATTGACAGATTCCCGTCGACACAGACGCGATGAGATTACACAGTGTTACAGACAAAACCTCCTCGATCATATGTGGCAAAGCGATTAAAGAACGGTTTATGGAATATAATTTATTTAGTGTTATAGAGACTGACATTCTAATTCTATTCCTGGGAAAATTGGCGAATTCGGTTCAGGCTAACATTAGAGTTTTTTATTTTTTTTATTTTCGTTGAACAAGGTTGGAAACCAGTAGGCCTACCATGCAATTTTACAGTAATTTACATGCTATGAGTTCGTTGACTGGTCTGAATTTAGAAATGACTGTAACCATGGCATCGCGATGTAGCGTAACTACCGACCTACGGTGGATTTCCGGTTTAGCTTCAGTGGTTTGGTTTAACCACGTTCGCGTTAGATACATTGTCCAAGTAAGTTACTCTTTGTTAGACCGTTTCATGTAAAATGTCATTTAGTTTTATGCGAGGATTATAAATTGACATATAATAGTTATTTGTATTGTACTGAGCTGTCGCGATTTTTGTCTTATTTGTTGAGTTGTTACCTCTACAGCTCTTTGTGATAGGCCTAATTAGCGTTAAATACTTTTCAAAAATTATTTCTTTCCTCTTGGAATAAGGCTGTTTATTTTGTAGTTCTCTGATCATCGGTGCGTTGGTGTCCGATAATTGTTTTTAAGTTGGTCGAAATACAGAACTTACACCTTACATATTACGCCTACATGAACTGCGCGAATTTTCTAGAACTGCGCAATGCACAGACATGCAGGGTAAAAGCAAAGTTGGTGATCCTCCATTTTGGCGGCTTTTGATATTGGCCGTTATTTTTCACGTCATTTCATCATCAAAAATCGACACTAATAAATGTTTATCAAATTATCATATTTATAATAAAATGCTGTACTGGTGAATATTTTACAATAATTGTAGTCAATCTAGACATTACAGCAACATTTTCTGGGTCAGGTATAGAACTAAAAAACATGTCTGTTGCATGATTTATATACACATTCACTATTCATATTTGAAGAAAAATAAAATTGTCTATCTCTTTGGAAACGAAAGTGTTTCACATACCATAAACGACTAAACATCAACCATATCACTACCCAAAATTCCAGTCAAAAATCTTTTACCTTAGGTAACATCACTATTGTAACACTTGAAACTTCTCATGTCAGTGCAGAAACTGCTGATTCTAAACTTTTCACGGCCGTCCTTACATGTCCTACACATGTGCTCCATGTGCTATTACCCTCTGTTAAGCATACTGGTCATACTTTGCGACCCCGTGTTCATAATCGGGTTCTCGCGACTGCTGACAGTCTGGCTCGTAAATCTTTCATAATTAGGATGATTTTCACTGGAATATAGGCTTTAGTACCTTAACCTGGACGTGATATACATGTGTAAACCAAAATGCGGTTAGCAGTTGGATTAATAAAGGATATACTTACTTACTTACTTACTTACTTACTTACTTACAAGAAAAGCGCAACCCACGCATGAAAAACTCGACAAGTTGATCCTTGTTGGAAATTGTTTTATTTTTCTGAATAGGACACTGTATCCAAAATTCTGACTCGTTAAAAATACAGAAACTTGATGACTGCACATGTAACGAATGACTCGGTTCTTGTCATTTTACTGCCAGCTGGACCTACATTTTTGGGCATAAAATAAATGTTCACTAAGGAGTAATGACGCTCCCCAGTCCCCTAGTCGTCTGGGGAGGGGATAAACTCTTCCCCAGCCCCAGGGGCGGCGATCCCGAGGGAGGTCGAGGGGAACAAGTCCCCCACGTTTGACAGGGGGACACAGTACATACAGCTGTACCCCCGATTTTAGAAGAAATTTTTATTGTTATTTTTTGCAAAATATTTGCCAAGTGGAAACTGGACCACTGAAACCAGGCAGCTGACACGTCAACATGTTGCCAACAAAAACAAAAAAAATTAATGAGTTTTGTTTATCGTTATTCTGTTCATATTGTTTCACACTACGTTGCTAACTTATAATAATGAAATAACTTTAGATTTGAATTAGTTTGCATGTGATTATACAATTTGATGAAAATATATCTACAAATTCTACATGCCGTTACAAAGTGCCTGCCCCTACTTTTTAATGCATATTTTGTGAACAAAATAGGCTAAAAAATGTTTTGAGTTCAAAAGTGTCCCCATCTCAACAGTTGCGCCTTAGGCGCTCCGCCGGCTCCGGTACTTCAAAATTTACATCTACGCTACTGGTTATAGAGAGTGATGCGGGAGACAATCTCATCCCCATCAAATACTACTTCGTGTTACATTTTGTTGCAGTAGGCCATGGTTGACAATAGGTAAACCCAAACGGAACAATATTTGTTCCACTGGCAAGGTCGCCCCTTTCTCATTTCTATTTCCGTATACAGTAACATGACCATCAAAGCATGAATCGAAACCAGTAAAAAGGGTGTCAGCAGTCTTGTTGTCCTCGAGACCAAGGTCTTGGTCTCGAGTGCACTCGAGTTCGTTTTTAAAAGTCTTGGTCTTGGTCTTGGTCTTGAGGTTCAAGGTCTTGGTCTTGGTCTTGGTCTTGAGGTTCAAGGTCTTGGTCTTGGTCTTGGTCTTGAAGTTCAAAGTCTTGGTCTTGGTCTCGCAAGACCAAGACCAAGACCGGCTGTCAATATGAACAGTCATTTAACAGAACTCAAAAATTCTGTATCAAGCCTGCTTGCATCATACGACCAATATCTATGGATGGATACAAGTCTTGTTGGTCAGGAAAACCCATTGGCAGCAGCAACAGTTATTCTGTATCAGACGGTATGGTAAACCATGGGAAGATTTCAAGAGGACTCATTATCTGTACATTTACATCCAGTGCTTGAAAAGCTACTGTGTGTGCGTCAGTGACTTCAGCACCTGTCGAACGTATTTTTTCACATGGCGGAATTTTTATGAGGCCCACCAGGCACGTCTTGGTCAGAAAATTCTGAGCGAATTTGTTTTTATAAAAATAATACAAAAGGCATTTGGAATAATAGTTTGCATGAAGGACTTTTGAATAAAAATTCGGATTTCTCCGCAGTTTGCATTTAAAGTTAATTTGCTTGAATAAAATAAAAGACTGATGTTTTCACTAAAATAGCGAATATTCCGACTTGACAATTTTAGAAGTCTTGACCTGATTGCGATTTTTTGGGTCTTGGTCTTGAGGTTCAAGGTCTTGGTCTTGGTCTTGGTCTCGAGGTTCAAAGTCTTGGTCTTGGTCTTGGTCTCGAGGTTCAAGGTCTTGGTCTTGGTCTTGGTCTTGAGGTTCAAGGTCTTGGTCTTGGTCTTGGTCTTGAGGTTTAAGGTCTTGACAACAAGACTGGGTGTCAGGGTGCAGAAATGTACAAGGTGATGCTTGTGCAGTAGATATAAATATCTCTTTATGTTAGTACATGGTCTCTCTTTAAATACATGCACTTCAACAACTCTTCTTCGTACGTGTCTAATTTCTTCTGCTTCAGTAATACAGTTCACACAGTACATTTCACTTCAACATCTCTTGTTAGAAGTACATCAACTCTCCTGAGGTCCTAGTCACTCATACAATTGCTTCATCAGCATCTTTCAAACCCACTTGCACATATTGAATCTATATACTTTAATATATATATATATATATATATATATGTATATATATCATGTATATATATATATATATATATACAATTATGCATTATCATATACATATAACACTTCAGTCAATCAATAATGTGCACATGCTCGTGAATAGACTAGTGCCTTGAGCTTGGCCTTTGAGTGGCGCTTTAGAAGTTGGAGATTACGATTACGATATTTGTTGATGCACCTGTCCAAAAGCTTCTCAGAGCACAGATAACGCTTCAGGCATAGCAATGTGCTCACACGTTCCTTCCTCTCTCCCACCCTTCCAACCAATATGTTTATATATTTTAGCATAATGCTGAGATGATTGCAGTGCTGATGTTTTAGCTGGATGATTGCAGTGCTGATGTTGTTTTAGCTGGAAAGATGGTTAAGCTCCATGTGAAGAAAGGAGATGAGAGCCAGTTTCTTTATGAAACGACAGTGGATGTCGGTAGTAGCGAACTGCTTGAGAGCCTTGTTGCCATTTACAATGGACGCCTGAAAGTCCAGAGAATTGCTGCAGGTTGGTTATAAAATGCTGATTTCTCTTTAGCTTCTGATTTGAAACAACAATAACTTTAGATCATTGAGAAATTAATAGTTTGAGAAAATATCGATGACTTGATCGATGAGCTCGATAACATGTTGGCTGCAATTTTGTTTTCAGTTGAAAACATACATATGTTTTTGCAGCAATTGGTTTAATATTTTCATGTGTTTGGGCACTTTTGTCTGAACCTGTGCTTATGGTGTTAGTCCTGAAGCTCTCTGAAGATTTTATGCAGTTTTTGAGATATTGCCAGCACAGATGATCAATGGGTTCATGTCTTAAGGACTGTGTGATATGCAAATCACAGGCTGCCATGTAGTGCAGCTTAATATTAAAGCCACTTTACTTCAGGGTAGGAAATTGGGCTGTCAATTGGCACCTGGAAACCCAGGTACCTGCTTGAAAAGTTATGCCTGGGATGGCATGGGGCCACTGTATTACGTGGCTTGCCATTTATTTTCCAGCCTATGTTGGAAAATATTATACTGCTTGGTGACAGAAGCAAAAAACTTACTCAGGGTCATTGCATGCAATCCGCTCAGTAGACCTTAACCTACAGACTGAGTGCTATCCGAATAGACCACCATGTTGGAATGTTGGACATGTCCCGTTCGCGTCTGAGTTTTCAGCAAAGATAAAACTTGTCTGTTGGATCTGTGAAAAACAAAAACTACAATATTCTGTTGCTTTTCTGTAGTTTTAAACTTTGAGTTTGATTAGATTTCCAAAAGATTTACTTGGAATGATGCCAAGACACGGGGCCATATGAAAGGCATTGCAATGAAAAGTGTGGGGCGTGGTGGCTCAGTGGTATGATCGGCGCCTTGTGACCGGAGGGTTGCAGGTTCGAATCCCACTCTAGCCGCTGTGTACGGACCTTGGGCAAGTCCTTTACTCGCAATTGCTCGTGGCGCTTCGGCGTGAAAATTCCGGCACAGTATCAAATGCTGTAGTCGGGAGCACCTCTAAGTAGTAGTTGACTTCAAGAGGCGCTATAGAAATATCCGGAATCAATAAATAAATAAATAAAGAAATAAAATTTGTACAGAGTTTGATTGTGATGATTGTGATATTTCATTACCAGTTTCTTATTTCTTGTTTTTTGAATAGTAGTCTTGTTTTTTTCTTAACAGAACTAGAAGAGTTGGCTGATCATGGAATCACTCTACCACCAAATATGCAAGGACTCACGGATGAGCAGATTGAAGAACTCAAGCTAAAGGATGAATGGACCGAGAAATGTCATCCAAGTGGTGGGCATGTCCTTAACAAGGACGAAATTGGACGCCGAAATGGAATAGGTAACGAGTTCATGTGTATTTTTTACTCTGTGACTCCAGACTATGGTAGCTTCCCATTAATTTTAAATAACTAACTCCAAACATGGTGTATGGGAATCCATTTTAAGTTCCTCCAACAATACTGCCACTCACTCACTGTCATCTGTCTCAGGCTCCTCTACTCATAACCCGACAGATTTTCCACTCCAAATTGAAGTCTCACCTCTTCGAGAATTCGTACCCTAATCCATTCCATCCTCTGCCTTCAAAGTTTTCTCATCATCAACGAAACCTGCAGTAACAGCTGCTCTGCCTCTCTCTGGTCTCTCTTGCAACTGGACTCGGACCTCCACTGGCCATCGATCTCTGGATGACCCCTTGGATACGACGCAGTGCTCATGAATAAGCTGGTGCTCTGTGCTTAGCTTTAGAGTAGCGCATTAGAAATTTGGACTTTACGATTACAGTTACGATTATGATCTCTGCTTGTCTGGAGAAGCTTGCCAGCGGTGATTCTTCTAGTTATCTGAACACAGTTCACTTATTCATTTACTGTTTGTGCTTGATGACTTTAACATCGTTTAAACTGACACATGCAGTGTTTTCGTGAGGTACATAAAGGATGGTGCAGTAAATGTCTAGATACGCAAAATGCTGCTTTATACATTTGGGCATCACTGGCTTAGTATTGGGGGTGGAAAGGGGGCAAGCAAGCGACTCAAAAAGCCTCTGCTGCTCAAATGTCCACCACGTCGCCTTCACGGGAAGAGAAATGAGAGAGGAGAGAAATTAATGGAATTCTGCAAAAGGCAAAGACTGGTAATAACGAACACATGGTTCCAGCAGGAAAAAAGACGAAGGTACACGTGGAAATCACCAGGAGACAGGGAAAGATACCAGCTGGATTACATAATGGTAAGGCAGAGGTACAGAAATAGTGTGAAGAATGCGAGAGCCCTTCCCGGGGCAGATGCAGATACAGACCATAACATGGTAGCTATGACAGCGAGCCTACAACTTAAGTTCATCAAAAAGAAAAGAGTGAAGAAAATGAAGTGGAACAAAGAAATGATAAAAACAAAGATGGGAGAAGTATCGAAGAACCTAGAGGAAAAAGTAGAAAATCTAAAAGAGGGAACAAAAACAGAAGAGAGGTGGACGAACCTAAAAGAGGCATTGATGAAAGAGGCGACTGAAACGATAGGATTCCAAAAGGGAAACGAACCACGTAAACCATGGATAACAACAGAGATGATAAAAGACATGGAAGAGAGAAGAAAATGGAAACATCAAAGTACAGAGGAGGCTAAACAAGAATATAGAAGACTTAACAACCAGCTGAGAAGAACAACGGATAAAGCAAGAGAAATGTGGTGGGAGGAGCAGTGCAGAGAACTGGAACTCCTGCAGGAACAGGGGCGAAGCGATTTGGTGTACGGTAAAATAAAATCACTAAGCAAGAAGCAAAATACAGGAAGAGGAGGTGCAATCAAGAGCAAGGACGGCAGACTACTGGAGGACGCAGATGATATAAGGGAAAGATGGAAGGAATATGTGGAGGAATTATATACAGGAAGTGGAAGCATCGAGGAAGAAATGAGGAAACAAGAACGGAAGCAGGAAGAAACACAGGTGGAGGACGGCATGGGTCCGGAGGTGATGAGAGAGGAGGTCTTGGCTGCAATTAAGGACATGAAGAATGGGAAGTCGGAAGGAATTGACAACATCCCAATAGAAATACTCAGAAATCTTGGAGAGAAGGCAATGAGCGAGGTGGTGCAACTATGCCGGGACATCTACAACACGGGAGAATGGCCAAAGGACTTCCTGCAGACAATAATTATACCAATACAGAAGAAGCAGAATGCAACAAATTGCGAAGACCATCGCACGATAAGCCTTCTGACACATGCATCAAAAATCCTGCTAAGAATTATAACAAAGAGACTGCAGACAAAGGCGGAAGCAAAAAATTGCTTGGGAGAGGACCAATATGGGTTTAGAAAGGGAAAGGGGACAAGAGATGCGATAGCAGCATTGAGGATAATAGCAGAAAGAAGCATCCAACATGACCAAGACATATATATCTGCTTCGTCGACTATGAAAAAGCTTTCGACAGAGTAGACTGGAGAAAGCTAATGGGAATACTGAGAAGAAAAGGGGTGGATTGGAGAGAAAGAAGATTGATAGGTAATCTATACATGGGACAAAGAGTGAAAATAAGAGTTGATGGAGAGTACTCAGAACCAGGAAAAATAGGAAGAGGGGTAAGACAAGGATGCCCACTGTCACCAATCCTATTCAACATCTATATAGAAGAGATCATAAGAGAAACGCTAGACGATATGGAGGAGGGGATAAAGGTAGGAGGAAGAATGGTGAAGGCATTGAGATTTGCAGATGACCAGGCGATGCTGGCAACTAGCCAGGAGGGCTTACAAAGGATGATGGATCGTCTAAATACGGTATCACTGGAATATGAAATGAAAATAAACGTAAAGAAGACAAAGGTAATGAAGATAAACAAGAGAAGCGGTATAATACCACAAACAATAAAGATCACACTAAACGGACAAGAAATAGAACAGGTGGAGAAGTTTTGCTATCTAGGAAGTGTGATCACAGACGATGCAAGATGCCACGAGGAAATAAAAAGAAGAATATCCATGGGAAAAGATGCATTTTACAAAAGAGGAGAGCTGATGAGAGGAACCTTAAGCAAGAATCTAAAGAAGAGAATGGTGAAGACACTGGTGTGGAGTGTGGTGCTGTACGGCTCCGAGACATGGACAATGAGGAAGGACGACATAAAAAGATTGGAGGCCTTCGAGATGTGGGTGTGGCGCAGAATGGAGAGAGTTAGCTGGGTGGAACGGAGGACGAACGAGGAAATCCTGCAAATGGTAGAAGAACAAAGATCACTCATAAGTACTATACGCGGACGACAAAGGAAATGGATCGGGCACATCCTAAGGAGTGAGACACTGCTAAGAGACATCATGGAGGGAAGGATGGAGGGGAGAAAGACGCGAGGAAGACCGAGGGCAATGCTGCTAGACTGGATGATGACAAAAGAAGAAGGATACAGTGGACTGAAGAGAAGAGCACAAGACAGAGAACGATGGCGTCATTGGTCATACGAACCTGCCAATGGGCAGAGAACATAAAGAAGAAGAGGCTTAGTATTGGGAGTGCTTGTTGCTACACAATTACTGGCGTGATGGTTAGGTTTGGCGATCTGAGCCAGTGATCCTCGTAAAACTACGCAAATATAACAGACACTGATGAATCTGTTGTGTCAGCGAGCAGGCTGACCCTTTTAGTAAAAAATTTAGACCAGCCTTTATCGTAAGCTGTCAAAAACCGTAGCCTTGTTGATGCAGTGGTGTGTTCTGTGCCTTGTAACCGGAGGGTCGCAGGTTCGAATCTACCTCAAGCACTGCGTAGCGACCTTGGACAAATTGCTCACCCCACAATTGTCTGTGAGGAAGGCAATGGGAAACCACCTCACTCATCTCATCCCCGGGTGGCATAAAGCCAATGAACCTGCCTTCGGGCAGAGAATTCATCATCATCATCATCATCATCATCATCATCATCATCATCATCATCATCATCATCATCATCATCATCATCATCATCAAGTGGTGGTTACAGGACAAGTGCAGTTCCAACTGCTTCAATAAGCTGTATTGCTCCTAGAAATGTTGCAGTTTTGGCACCTGTGGCATGCAAAGGGCTGAAAATATTAATTGTTTATTCCATTTTCTGATACAGCATGGTTGAGTTAGTAGTGTTCCGACAATCCTGATTATCTCTTCTGTTTAAAGCCTAATCATTAGCGTAGTGCAACTCAAACAAGACTAAGTTTTGACTTTTTATTATATATAACAAAAAGTTCAATAAAACAGCACCAAAGTCATTGACATAAACATGTAAATTTAGCAAATGCCTTGCTACCTATGATCGACATAGTTCACATAGATATTTGTTATGCAGACTTAACCTGTCAGTGATGCAACTAAAGCCCTTCTCCACCTCTGTCATTACCAAGTTTTGAATGCTCTCAGTGTTCTCGTTACTATGCATGGCACCCTGCATACATACATGTACACTGACTGGTTGCCTTTATTCACCGCATACCAACTCACGCTTACATTACCTATGCAAAGATACATTGAATTCAAGATCTTGTTGCTTCTATGTGATAACCTTGCATATTGTGCTGACTAGAAGGGTCTATTTGTTGTGGCCTTATTGTTCTGCTGTGCAAGGTGACTTAGTTGTCCTGCCAGCCTGAACTTCCACTGCACATAACAGAAGCTGTGCTGTGGTCAGTCCGTCTTTCTGGAATACTTAGCCTTACAGCCTACGACTTGGGCTTTTTGACCATATTTTGGCTCTTTCAGTTGATGCTGTTCATTTATGGTTCTGTATTTTCAGGTAGGTTTGCCTCACATGAGTGTCTACCAATTTGCGATTACAATTGGAATTGCAATTTTGTAATGAAATAACAAATAGTACCATTGCTGAATTCTGGCATTTGAAGTTCTCGAAAGATTAAAACTGGCCTTGCGGTTAGACAGACCTTGATTGTTGCAAGTGCATGGCTCTGGTAGCTATGCCTGTGATTCATTTTGAGTTTTGCCTCTGATATTTTGCATTAATATTTTCTGCATTAGATGTTGACACTTGTTAATGAACCTGCAAAAATTATTTGCTGTGGTGTTCTTTGAAATAATGTTTTAGGTCCTACTGAAAAAATGGCTGAAGTTTTAAGGAAAACAAGCAAGGAAGCTAAAGACATGATATCAAAGGTATGTTAAGTTTGTGTCATCTCAACCATTTGGTCATGTAACATATGTTAAGGTAAGACTATTGCCAATTGCTCACTTATTAATAGTATCTTGCTTTTTTTTATCTTAGGCAATTTTTGGAAGTACAGTTGGTGACATTTAACAGGATACCACCTAGTAGAAGGGACAAATTAGAAAGAATTTATGACTTTGTTATTTGTTACAGAAAAAAGTGGATGCTAATGAATGCATGACACAAGTAAATGTCGTTGAAGCCTTACAGATCCTCAAGGGAGCAGTGATGATTGTTTATCCAATGGGTCTTCCTCCTCATGACCCAATCCGTGCTGAACTAGAAAATACAGAGGACTTAACTGGTACACAGGTATATTTTCAACACAACAGTCCAACCATCTGTTGTTTGTTGTACTGTTCTTACCTAACTGCTGCTTCCTTTGTCATCCTTTTTTACCATCGTTATCCATGGTAGTTTGATGTTGTCCTAACTGTAGTGCCATCAGCAGCTGAATAACAAGTAATGATTTTCAAAATGACAGCCTTTGTGTAAGAAGCTCTGTTTTATTCCTTTTATCTGTTTATGTCATGTGAATTAGACAGCTCATTGTTAAGCCGTGTAGCCAGTAATGAAAGGTGAATGAATATAGTCTGACTGTTTGACGCTGCTGTTGTGGTTGAGTTTTGGCTCCAAAGATGATTCAGTTCCTGGACCACCCTCTGAGGGATAATTTTTCATGCACTATAAAAATAAAAGGTGGAATCATGGTGGATAGTCCTCCAGTCAATGGAATGGCTGTGGTATGGGTGGCTTGCTTCATATGTGGGCAGCCGTATGCTGTTCATTGTTATGTACATGTCACACTCTTATAAGTATCTGCAGGTATAGCATGTGCACAAATATGATCTTGCAGATTACTGTGTCAAATGCTGGCCTAGGACACTAGCGATATTTAATGAATAATATGAGAACAGAGCAATTCCTTTGCAGTTGGTCAGTGAGAGTATCAGAGAGAGGGACAGAGATTGGAACAGTGAGAGTATCAGAGAGAGGGACAGAGATTGGAACAGTGAGAGTATCAGAGAGAGGGACAGAGATTGATCAGTGAGAGTATCAGAGAGAGGGACAGAGATTGATCAGTGAGAGTATCCGGGAGAGGGACAGAGATTGATCAGTGAGAGTATCAGGGAGAGAGACAGAGATTGGAACAGTGAGAGTATCAGAGAGAGGGACAGAGATTGATAAGTGAGAGTATCAGGGAGAGGGACAGAGATTGGTCAGTGAGAGTATCCAGGAGAGGGACAGAGATTGATCAGTGAGAGTATCAGGGAGAGGGACAGAGATTGATCAGTGAGGGTATCCGGGAGAGGGACAGAGATTGGTCAGTGAGAGTATCCGGGAGAGGGACAGAGATTGATCAATGAGAGTATCAGGGAGAGGGACAGAGATTGGTCAGTGAGAGTATCCGGGAGAGGGACAGAGATTGGTCAGTGAGAGTGTTATGGAGAGGGACAGAGATTGGTCAGTGAGAGTATCAGGGAGAGGGACAGAGATTGGAACAGATTTTGTCCAATTACTCTAACAAGCCAAATTACAAAAGTGGTTAAGGGCCAAAGTGATTGTAATTTAAATCAGACAATATGTGATTAATATTTCCTTTTGCCATAATAATGCTTTAAGTAATATCTGGGAAAATGAGATCGTATTAGTGTATCTCTTCTCATAGGTATTGCTAAACGAGATTTGCACAAACTACAAATGGTTCAAAATTCTTTGGCAAGAGCTATGACAATAACCTTTGAGTATTAACACATTGCAATAGTACTGCACTCATCACACTGAAGAAGAAAATCATTTCAAATTGCATACCTATTTAATAATAAAAATGATAATGATAATAATAAATATTAGTATTAATTTCGTGGAAGGTGTTAAATCGTTTAGTTTTTTCTTTTGACTGACAGGCTGCGCTTGAAGTAATTGAGTTGGATAAAGCAACGTTGTTTTGGGCCGGAAAAGATCTAGAAAGGGGAAAGAAGTTGTGTGACTACATTGGAAAAAATGAAAAGACAAAAATAGTCTGCAAGCTCCAGGTTTATTGAACTGTCTTTTCTACCATTTTAACATTAATACTTGATGGTTTGCATTTCATCTTGTTGGTACTGCCATTGGCTGTCTGTATTGTACATACTAAAACTTTGATATTGTACATACTACCGGTAAAAGGTATTTGAACGTGTAATTTTGAAACGTGGTCCCAGCAGACTCCCAGGCACATAGTTGTAATCCCTGAGACAATGCTTTCCCAATGTTTACTTGCTATTCTCAGACAAGGACAGCAGTTGACATTTTTGTTAAGCTCATCTACTTTAGAGCCTCTGAACTGGTGGCGATTGCGATATTCCTTAGAGTTTATTCCTTACAGACAGTTTGATCTCAACTATTTTTAACCTTACCAGCTTACAGCATGAATAAATGTATATTAATTGATTGATTGATCGATCCATAATCACCTTTGCTTTTGGAAATACTTTTAGTGTAGAACAAAATGTAAGATAGAGCGTGTATAATTTATATGTTCTGCATTGGCTGCAGTAGATATTGGCCACCTGTAAACTGTAAACCAAATGTGGGCTCCAAGATAATCTTTCAAAGCATGACAATGTTAGCAACTTTTGCATGTCGTGGTGTGGCCATCAAATGACAATCACTTAATACTTTAACAACGAGCTGCGTTGGTTTCCCAGTCGCTTTTAGTACACTTTCGTCATTAAAGTGTTAAGAAGCCGGGAATAGATCCTGACGATGTAACAACTACAGGTCTATCTCAAATCTAAGAAAATTGTAGATAAGGTGATGTATTGCTGTTGGAAGCATCTGACCTCATGCCAAAGTTGCAATCTGGCTTCAAGAAGGGCTGCTCAAGTGAAATGATTCTTTCGTGGCTGTTGTCAGACTTTTTCAGTGCCATCAACTCAGGACATGTGATGCTGCTTGTGCTTCTCAGTGTGGGCATGGTGTTCGACCTGGTTAACAACAAGATACTGGTGACACATCTTACTACATCATATGGATGCATACAGTATGGCTTTGATCATTCTTGGATGAGTGGAAAATGATGGTTGGAATGGATTCAGACAGCTCAGTCTGGGCACCTGTCTTCTCTGCTGTCCCTCAGAGCTCCATCATTGAGCTGCTCCTAGTTCCTATACACTGTGGATCTGATTCAAGTCACTTGGATCCTATGTTCATCAGAATGTCACTGATTCTCGAGCTCTCAGCTAGTGGATATCTCTTACATTAGTGCCAAATACCATGATGGAGGCATAAGCTTGGATGTCATCAAATTGGCTCTGACTCAACCCAACCAAAGCACAATACTTGTGGATCGGAACTAAAAAGGCGCAGTTTAAAACTGATGAAGAATGGCTCCTATCATCATTCCCAGACTGGGCTGCACAATGCCTGGGAGTGAGAGCCAACGACCTGGGAGTGTTCACCGATAGAGAAATATCCGTGGCTGACAACATGAATTTGCTGTGCAACTCATGCCTCTACCTGTTTTTGTTAGATTAGGTCAGTACAGCATATCCTGTTGTTCAGTACTGCAACAACCTTGCTTCATTACTTCTTGACATAGCTAGACTATTGCAATTTCATCTTGGCAGGTTTGCCAAAATTAAGAATACTTCAACCTCAGTATTTCCGGAACTGCACCAATTGGCTATTGGCCAATCTTCCTAAATATTTGTTCTCATATTTCAGCATATTCAAGAAATACACTACACTGGTTTCATTTTTAGAACAGAATCAAATTGAAGAATCTCCTCCTTGACCAGGTTTCATTGGTCAGCTCCACTCCATCATACACTTGAGAGCTGTTCATCCCAGGTTGTAGCCTAGTCATTTGCTTTCTTCGGCTGCTCGTTGAGGTGATTTTGCTCATCGCTACCATGCACTCTCATACTTTGGTCCATCCTGTGAGAACAATCCCTTCCTGTAAACATACAAACTCTTCATTTTCACTCTGCTGAAGTTACTTTCTTTTGTTATATTAAGATGCACATGTTTAGATCCCATGTTCACAGTACGTGTGATGGGTTTTCTTATTGCACTTTACAAAGTCCAGATACATACATACATCAGCACAGGCATGGAAATTTTACTAACTTTGATTTTTTAAGCTGTAAATTTACATATTTTACAAGTTTATCTTTTAAATTAATTACCACGTTGGCAAGAATTAAATGTGTTTGTGTAGTCTTTTGTGGTTTAGTTGAATGAATATACTCCAAGTGCTATGCCCAGCAGTAGTTGTACATACAATACCTGCCTACCGATATATTAAAAATTTGTAAAACTAGAATTGAAGAATGGTTAACACGATATTCTGTTAAAATGAAATGTTCACACTAGTACTCTGTGTTTCATGTTAAACGATTTGCGCTGTACTTGGTTGGAGTGCATGTAGACTATCCGAAGTCACTTGCTCTTGCTTCAGTGCTTGAACTCATCACTTGCATTTTTATTTGTCTAACAGACTACAATGATTGTACCTTGTGTAGTGAGAGCATGCCAAAGCAGTCGAGTGCATAATGAATTCTGTTTTTTTCCTAGAAAGGAAAAGGTGTTCCAGCAAGGGAACCAGTTGTCAGCGAAGCAGAACAGAAAGAAATGATGGCTTACTGGTACAGAAAACAAGAAGAACTTAAGGTTAGCAAAAGTGTAAAATAATTGTAATCGTAAACTCAACATTTCTAAAGCACCACTGGAAAGCTAAGTGCAGGGCTTATTGACGAGTGCAGCGTCGAGTCAGAGGGGTTGTCCAGAGGGTAGTCAAAAAGAGATTGAAGTCCAGTTGCCAGGGTGTCCAGAGAGAGGACGCAGATGAGCTGTGAAGGTGGGTGTAGTTTAGGTTGAGAAGAATTGGAAGGCAGAGGATCAGATGAGTTGGGGTAGGAAATTTTGAAGAGATGAGACTTTAGCTTCGAGTTGAAAGCCCGAGGGGTGATTGATAGAGGAGCCTGAGGCAGATGTTGGTGGGTGAGTGGTAATGATGATGGAACACAGGAACAACCAAACATTTGTGGAATTCATGAGTCTTGGTGCAATGTGGTAGATGATTAGTGACTGGGTAGAGCAGAGTGGCTGGATGGTGAAGAGTTCACAAAGGTACGTGAACTGGGAATATTGTAGGAAGGTGTAGGTCAGTTATAGGACTTTGAAGTTGATTCACTGTGGGATTTTTAGCAATTGGAGTGATTTGAGGATGGGAATGATGTGATGCTTGGGCATTCTAGTGACAGCTGGGGCTAATGAGTTTTGAATAAGGTGCAAACGCTTAATTTGCGCGGATTCAAGGTTGAGGAAGAGGGAATTGCAATAATGGAGCTTTGAATGAACAATGGAGGTAGCAATGGTGGAGCCAGTTTCAAAGTTGAGCATGGGCCAGATGCTATGGAAGTCATGAATGTGCAGGAGCACAAGAGGTTAAAAAGGAGAGATGTGGATCAAAAGTAATACCAAGATTGCAGCAGGGTAGTCGGAGGTGGAGGTGAAAGATGAAGAGTTAGTTGATAGATGTATTAAAGGGTCGAGGATTTTCTTGATTTGATCAGAGAGGCATAGGGTGATGAATTTTGTTTTGAAAGGGTTGAGTTTTTGATGACTTCTTTTAGGGATTAGATTAACCACATTGAGTAGCTGTGTGGTGGAGGTGGAAAAGGAGCTGGCGAGAAAGGTGGGTGTCATCCACAGAGAGATGGTGGTCAACACAGGAGGACTCTTTGAGATGGCTTAGTTATGTGGGATTAAGCCTAGTTGACCCAGGAATTAGCCTTGAGGGACACTACACGAGAGGGGGAGGGTTGCAAGCAATGGCTGGAGGCTTTAACAGCAACAGATCAGGAAGACAGGTAGGACTGGAACCAGAGTAGAGCAGTGTCAGACATGCTTAACCAAGACGATAGTCAATAAAGAAGGGGCCCTTGGCAATGGTGTTGAATGTGACGGAGATGTTAAGGAAAAAGAAAAGGAGACTTGCTGATGGCTAATGGCAGAGGCTAGTTTATTGTATAGAGAGGCAATTAGTTTCTGTGGTGTGGTGTATAATGAGGCCAGATTGGTGGAGGTTGAGGAGCGAATTCAATCAGAAGTAGTCATAAAGCCAGGCAAGGACACTTTATTCAACTAATTTAGAAAGAAAGGAAAGATAAATCGGAGATGGGATGGTAGTTACCGGTAGACAGGTTTCTGTGTCAAAATTTGCTTAAAAGCAATTAAAAAATTATCACTCACTCATTAACAATAATCTCTCACTCTCTACTGGCAACTTCCCCATGGCCTTGCCTGTTGGGAAGAGAATTTAGGAAGCGTGAGACATCAGTAATTCAGTCCTTGATATTTCTATGGTGTTATGCTCTATATGGATGGTTCTCCATCCATTAACAGAGTTCCATAAGGCGCTTTACTGAGCCCTTGCTTTTCTTACTTTATATCAGTGATATCTGTAATACTTCAGACCTACTATTCTTGTCCTATTTACTGATGAGACTCTAACGTTTTGCTTCTGAAAAGTCTTTAGATATTTTATTTAACAAGGTAGATTAAGTATTATAACAGTTTCTGTCTAATACATTAGAAAAAACTTCATGTTCCATTCTTATCCTATTTGCTGATGAGACTCTAACATTTTGCTTCTGAAGTCTTTAGATATTTTATTTAACAAGGTAGATTATGTATTATAACAGTTTCTGTCTTATACATTAGAAAAAACTTCATGTTGTTTCGTTCTGATCTTAAACTCATGTGTCAATTGTAATCCAACTTTTATCGTTAGAGACAAAGCTGTCTTGCAGGTATCCTTGAAATTTCTATGGGTATATCTGGATCAGGGAGTTAGTTCAGTTTAGTTTTTGATGGTATCATCGCTCTCATGCTACACTCCCAGCTTAAAAGGTTAACAGCTGCATATACCTTAAATCAGGCCTCTTTTGATTGCAATTCATGCCAAATGTGAAACCTTGAATGAGGAAAAAAGTGAAGATATTCTGTTCAAAGTAAGGTTAAGCATTGCTTAGTTTTAAAATATCAGTATACACTAGAAGCTTTTAACCATTCTTTAGATAAAAGAACTGATTTAATTAAGAGTAAATGTCTTTTTCAGAAACTGGAAGAAAATCAAGATGAAACAAATGAGGATCCTAGCTGGGCTGACACTAAGATGCTCAAAAGACAGTTCCAAGGACTAAAAGATATTCAATTTCATCCAGGAAAAAAGTTTTGATCCAATTTAACTAACAGCAGACTGAATACAACAGAATTGACCCTTTCTGTTACTGTAGGATTGTGTACAAAAACACGATACTTTAACAAGAAGATATTGGATTGTTTTTCAAACTATTAACTACATTAAATACTGTTAATATCTGACAAATCTTCCCATACTACCTACAGCCACTTGTAGGAGTAGACAGTACAGGTCACTAGCAGGCAGTTGGATTCCCTTGAACATAAAATGTTAAACATATGTTCTACAGTTTTGCAACCATAAAAGCTAGTCCCATGGATGGAAATTCATCATTGATATTTCATTGTATAAAATCATTCACTACTGCTGCTTGTTCAACCCTAGACCTAGTGCTACTCTGATGCACAAATCCAAGTTACTGCCAGTAGAATGAATATCACAAGCTCCCACACTCAGGTTTAAGTCAATGCTTTGACTCAAACTGCTTTAAGTCCCAGGGTAAAGGTGCTATGTTCAAATCCTAGATAGAAGTTTCTTCTGCTAGTTTAATGTTTGTGGCCAGGGGTTCTGTACACGGAATTTCTGTGGTAGTGCTTCACAACTGTCCAATTCCACTGACAGAAAAAATGACCCAATAATTGTAATAATCTCAACTGGCTGGCAGTTTCTTTTGTCTTGCACAAAATTTGCTAAAAGATTCTCTTCTTCAGATTTCTACTGCGACCGAGTCTGTATTTCTGTTTTTTTTCTTGAATTTTGAATTTGGTGAAGAAAAGCAGATGTGAAGTCTTTTGTGTGGAATAGATCATCAGCTGTAGAGAGGTTCTACAACCAATTAAATGCCTGTTCTGCATATTTTGGGGATTCTATACATTTTACTCAAATGTTCATTAACACATTGACCGCCACTTACGAGTTAACTTGTAGTTCAAATGTTTCATGAACGCGCCACCTACGAGTTAACTCGTAGTATAATACACAGTGCCATAGAAGTGCTATAGGCAAACACTGGCGTACGCCTAATAATTCTGCTGGCGCCAGGGTCGATACCAGATGTTTGCTGTGTCGAAACGGATGAGAAAAAATACTGTTTCTTTTTTTTGGGGGGGGGGAGTTGAATAACCTTAGATGCTAGTCAACGTATGTGTAACACATCAGTCAGCTGCGATGCTAGATCCGAATGACATGTCTATTGATTCACAGGACGCTAGTCCATCATGACAAAAGCCTGAGAATGCACAGAAAAAAACCAGCTGTAACTAGCATTTCTGTATTCTATTTTTGACTGCCTAAGATTTGTTTCATGCAAACAATTGCTACATAGCATATTCTTGGGAGACTGTACCAGGAATAATTTGGCAGCATATACATGCACTCATGACAGCATGCATGCAGTTGTGCCACTGCAAAATGATTAATCCACTATAACACTGGAAACAAGACCCAAACTGATACATGTGTTTATGTACAGAAGAAACCTAATAAAGCCCTGCATTCTTACATGCCATTTACAACCCAAACTGTCCAAAAGCAGATGCACATTATTACATCTTCATTCGCTGCTGGCAATGTCATTTTTGACAAAGGTATTATTAACCTAGCAACAAGAATGCCTTGTCAGATGTACCGACGGATTCTTGAAAATCACAGATTGCCTGTATTTAGCAAAAGTCAAAACATTTGTGACTAAGGAACAGATTCATAACAATCTTCTCACTTTTCTGTTCTAGTTTTAGAAAAAAATAAAATCTAAAATTATGGTAAATCAGAGGCCTGAAATTCACAGTCTCAGTCAAGGTTCTGTAGCCACCGTTTATTAGAATGTAGAGTAAAAATCCCTATATTCAAACAACGTAAACAATGTTTATTTGCTAGGACCAAAACTGTTCAAATAAAATCTTTTCTGTTGATGACATCAAGTCAGTTGAGTATTAGGTTTGCTGGCCATTTTACTAATGTAATCTTTCAGTGTAACATTGTCCGTTAAATCTTCCATACGAACTGGAATCGTATTACCACATCCAGCATAAGGACATCTGAAACAATAAATGACGACAGAATAAGAAACAACAGGAAACTATATTTTAAAACATTGAATAAAATCGGATAGTAATTCAAGTCCCTCAACTTAACAAATCCCATTTATTAGAATTCAGTGGAAAGGGATGGTTGTATTTGACTCGGTGCTGCATAATTTTCACACTGTCGTAAAACGCACATGTTTAGAGCAGTTCGACATAGATGTGCAAAGTGTTTTTGTGATATCCTTAATACATACATGTATACATACTGGAGGCTGATTGTTAAATAATCTCTCACAAGCAAGCTCTACAACAGCCCCATCTTCTCTTGGCTCAGTGTGCATCTCTGCCTGGTCTGTCCCTGGCCGCATGTGCCTTCGTTCCGCCGATCAGGGTGTTCTTGTCCCCTGGGCTCGCTCCTCTACAACTCGGCACAACTCAACTCAGTCCTGTGGCCTGGAACAACCTTCCTCATAAAACTAGAGCTGAGCTAGTCTGCCTATCTCCTCTGTTCCACAAGCACTTAAAACCTATTCTCTTTGAGCAAGGGTTCTTCTTGTTGGGTCAGGAGCGCTACTGACGAGTTTTTCCTTGAAGATGTATTTTACAGGGAGAGGGTTGAGCAAACTACTGAGAAAAATGTGCCGCTCTGGCCTATTATCCCCATCCATTCTAAGTGCGGCTGAACTGGCAAGGCAGGCTGATGAACGCTTCCTCAAGGCAGAGCTCTATAACAGACCCTGGCTATGTTCTGCAACCTTATTTTCCAGCTGATCGCATCATCCCTCATAACTTATGCCCACGAGAACATAAATTCACATTACCTGGTAAAAATGACAAAAATTTTATCTCCCGAATGCTTTATAAAAACATTTATTAACTATTTTAGCCACTGATACTGTTTTTACATGTATACTTTATACTAACATCCATTAATCTGTTGCAATGTGCTTTACAAAAACTGTTGCCTGATTTATAATCAATTACTATAACTGTCTTTGTGGTGCTGTGTGATCCCATTGTGCCTGTGTCGACAGAAGCTTGCAATAAACGAATATTTGATTTGATTTACAAATTTTCATTTATGTTATGTTGTGAGCCTCTGAACGGTTCACCCTACTAGAGGCGCATTATAAATGTTTAAATAATACAATATATGTAATGTTAATAGTTAACTGCAAAGAAGCACTGACATTACAAATTAGCCACACAATTGTTCAAATTTGAACAACTTTCCAATTCTGTCTGAAACTAATGCCTTTAGACCACCTGTTGCAACTTACTTTGCATTGCCTTTCTTCCGCACCATGAACTCCTGAATACCGTTCTTCTCGTAATTGTGACCACAGTGTTTGTTTTGAACTGGTTCTATCATAACCTTCTGTGTGTAAGGGCACTTGATACCAATTTCTTCTTGTGTCATGATGACATCATCATCATCATCTGGTTCCAAATTCACCAACTCAATGATCTCATTGGCTAATCGGTCCTGAAATAGCAAAAAAAGAAATTTTGATAACAATCTCTCAACATAATTCCATATCTACAGAAATAATCTTGTTTGCCACTTTGATCCCGAAAAACTTAATCAAACTTTCTTACATTTTCAAGCTTCCTTTTGGCCGACTTCAGATAATAAATTTCATCACTGCAGTGATGAAAAGAGTTGTAGTGATTTAATACCAAACAATGTTTCTGGACACAAATTTTCATCAGTTTCACGTGACATTTCAAATATTTTAATAATATCAATTGTGAAATAACAGGACATCAAAATAAAAAAAAATAATCAACAGCACATAGATTTGCTAATATACATGTGGCATATGTGTATAAAGGTTTAAAACTGACAAATACTATATTAATGTGGTTGAAATTTGCATAACTTACAAAACCAGAAGCTCCGCTCAATTTATTGACATTCAGATATTCGGCGATAGTAGATGAGGCTACAAATAATAGTAAAACACAACTGAAGATAGACAAACAAACCATAATATATGATCAGCAGATTATCTCTAATTCTTACAATGTTTGCCTCACAGATTTCTTTTGGCCAACCATGTATGCTCTGAAAACAATATCACTATCATATACTCAATTATGTTGATATGGTAAAAACTCAGTTCATCTTGCATATCACCTATGTGGCGCTATATAAATGTTCAACTACAAAATGTTCAATTACAATTACAATTACACCTAATATAAGATGACTTTCAAGAACAATCTTATCCAGATGCACATCATTAAATGGACTGGGTCATTCATATTCTGTGACCAATTCAACTTATTGGCAAACTAACAAAAAGAATGAAAGATTCATCCAGCTGAAACAGTATCCATACAAAACTTTAAAATAAAGTTTCATATATACAAGTAAATGTTTTGGTGTAATTGTAACAAAGAAAGTAGATGAAAATGTAAAACGAAAATGTAAACATGTTTTATGTGGATTGTTATTCACGATCAAATCAAATCAAATCAAAACCATTTTTATTTTGAGGAGTCCAAACAACGGTCACATAACAATAGTAACCAAAGACATATACACTGTTGTTAAACCCTCAGAATGGGTACTCAGAAAGGGACATTGTCCCGCTAAACCCTGTAGAACCCTTATAAATGTATATAATAAGATGGCTTGATTAAATACGTACATATGACGAGCCCCAGTAAGGGCCGTAAACAGAACACAAAATACAAAGCAAAAGAACACAAAACCAATCAATAGCAAGACTTCGATCAAAATAAATCAGTCAAAATAACTCAAACCAGTGCAAGCAGAACGAACGATTAATTCATTAAAAGACGATTTTTCAGTGAACTCTTAAAGAGCCCAATGGACTGTAGATTTATTAATTCACTCGGTAATTGATTCCATATTGATGGACCTATACATTTAATTGAGAGTTGTTTGATCCTTAAATGTGCGGGACCACTCCGGTATAAGCGAGAGTGTCTAGTGTAATGATCATGTATTGAGCTACCCGTATAGAAGAAATTTGCAAAGGATAGGGGCAAGGACCCAGAGTGATAACGGTACATGAATAAACATACTTGGAATTTATTAATGTTATATATAGATAATAGTTTATGTATTTTGAACAAAGGGCCTGTACTGGTATTCCAGTTGGTACAGCAGATAATTCTGATAGCGCGTTTTTGTAGTATAAATAGATGATTCAGCCGTGAAGGATAATTAGATCCCCAAGAGATGTTACAGTATGAAAGGTATGGGAAAATGAGAGTATAGTAAAGGTGAAATAATATCGATTTAGGTAAGCAATGCTTGATCCTAGTTAAGACCCCTAAGCTTTTGCTAACTTTTTAGAGATTGCTGATATGTGGCAAATAAATAGCAACTTCTATCAAGTTTTCAGCTATTTAACTAAAAGACGATCAGAATATTTATCACCTAGGGCCCAATGACGAGCGACTTTATCATAACGACCTATAAAGTAAACAATTTTGCACTTGTGACAGCTCAGTCAGTTCTTGACCTACAGACATAATGTAAACATCATTCCTTCATCTCCTCTTCCCATCCATCTGTCCAGAGTTAGATAAAAAAATTGGGGTGCTCAAAGCTGCCCCAAAGTGTACCCTTCCACAATTTTTTACTTTTCTATACATATCGTATCGTATATGGGCATTTATAACGTTCAAGCCCCTATATAAAATATGTTCAAGCCTCTATATAAAATGACAAAATGTGTGATGTGAGCACAGAAAAAGAAAATTTTGAAAATACTTTCAGAAATGAAGTTATAATTTTTTTTTATTAAACAGACCATAGTCATAAAAAGTGAAAGAAAAATAAGCCAGTACATGAAATGTCAGCAGTTTTTGAAATAAAGACATGGTGTTAACACCAACCTCTAGCATTTTATCTCCTCTTCCCATACACATGCCCAGCATTAGACAAAACTCCTTTGGCCAAAGCCAGTTTATTATCATAACTTGATGCATCAGACAGTTTTTCACTGTCAGATTTGTTAAAACTGTCATCATTTGAATCTAGTTGCTTCAGGAAAGCAGCGAGTCTGTGAATGTTCGCCGTCTTGGGTCATTTAAATACAATGTACGGACTGTGCGCGATAGATTTAAATGTCCATTTTGATTGTTTGAAATACGCATTTAGATTCCCATTCTAAAAATATCATTCACTTATTTCTTATATTTATATGATATAAAGTTTCAAAAATATAATGCTTTCGATATGTCAACAGACATCATTATAATAGTATACTATACAGCTACTACACTTTGGTATACGCTTGTCATGACCCTCACCATGATACACTCTGGTGCACGCTCATTATTTTTGGGTAAAGGAGATATTGCAATATAGTGTAATAAAAATTCTTTGGATGGTCTTTTCCAGGAAACAGAAACTTCCTCAGAATCACAGCAGCATCAGCTTCATCCAAGCATCTGCTCAATAGGAAAAATATTAAAGTGACAACACAAGATATCTACCTGAAGTCTGACATCGAATTCCTGCCAGAATGTTAAGACCACTGTTGTGATCGAGGACAGTCAACGAAGACAATATGGATCCACTGGATGGAAATGACATGTGTCGCAACGCTTCCTCCTGATCATGGTTGAGCATTGGCACATAAATCAGAATGAATTTCTTTGTCATGTCTATAAACAGATCACAGCACAATAAACAGACAATTAACAAAACTATATTCTTTTATTAGACAGTACATTTAAAAAATCTGTTTTCACATATGCATTATCCATTAGGTGCCCAAAGACGGAGGGGAGGTAGGAGTCGCCCAAATGTGGATAAGAGGGGAAGGGTATGCACAAAGTGGGTGCCCACATCTAAGTTTGGTACAAGCAGTTATTTCCATGCAGCCAATGCCTTAAGCAACAACTTTAGTCACACAGCAAATAGTCTGCACCAAGCTGAATCTAATCAGTTGCATTGTTGGATGGGGCAGTATCATACCCCAACCCTCAACAGACTAGTCTCATATAGGCCTTCAACTGCATTGGAGAGTGGATGTCTGTAAAGGTGTGGGGCAAAGCTAATGCAAACAAATGCGGACAAGGGAGAGGTCCAAAATAGGTTATTTTTAATGGATGATCCCATAACACACTAGAAATGTTAAAAGATTAAGCAGGCAACACATGTTTTACCTGTCTCTATAAAAACAACTCAGAAGTGTCATCCCAAAGTCAGAGGATCTCAGTCAAAAATGAAACAGCAGCAAATTCAATTACACATTTTAAACATCCCAACTGGTGTTAGTTTCTTTTCAACAAGCACAAAATAGGTGCAGGAGGCCAAGAGGTCATCAGATGCAACAGTCGTTTCAAGGACAGTCACACACCCATGTAACGGATGCATTATACTACACTGGTTGATGCGCCAGGCTGTCAACCGAGACAACAGAGGTTCAAATCCTCACCAGGGTAGAAATTTGTCAAGACTTCAGCTCCACCTGCACTCCCTAGTGAAGTCAGCTATAACAAGTACAGTGTACACAATGTGTTGAAGTGGACTGGCAAAACTGGCAATAAATTTACTCTTTGGGGATGACCTGTACGTGTTTATATTTGGTAAATAAATGCACTAACTCTATCACACTATAAACAGACGGTAATTACCTGTATTCCCTATGCTGACTACAGGATCCTTGGTCAGTGATTTAACTTTGGCATTCAGCTTATCTGCACCAACAGCATTAAGGGAGATGAAAATCACTGTCATACGGCTGATGCAGATCGAGAATATAACCATATCACTCAGTGCCAAATAGACTTCTTGTACGCCACTATTTTCATCTGCACCAAAAAAGTAACAACTATTTAACATTAAAACACAACATAAAAGATACAGGTCTTGTTAATGTGTGCAGATGTTTCTAATACAAAACAGTGTTAAAATTACTATATTACCTATGATTGTGCTCATCTGTCTCATATGATGTACAATGAATGCAGAAAAGTCTTCCTTTGGAGAAGGAAAGATTCCTGAAGCATGATATATATCTGTAGGATGATGCTAGCACATGTAGGATGATGATTTGAGATGATTCAAGGTATGAAATTGTAAAGAGCTCTACTTGTAGTCTAAAGTGAACATGTATGTATCTGCACAATTTCATGAAAAATTCTTCCTTCTGCCATCACCTGGCCCCAAAATAAACCAAAGTTTCCTGTTCGAGTTTCTTTTTTGACAAGCTGTGACTTTTACTTTCCACCAAAAGGTTGCTAGATTTTACTCTACACATCACTCTTCCTACCTAAACGTTACACTTATTAGAGGCACCATATATCTGTTTTAAACTGACTTAACCCATTAACTTTTAGAATATAATATGAAAACTATTCTGTTATCATAATATTAATTGCATCTATATTAGGCTGATGGTTTAGATAAGTTAAGGAGGATGGATCAGACAACATGTTACCTACTCTGATAAAACGAATATCAAGTCACACCAATTTTTGTCAACATATCCTAAGCTATACATCTTTACTTAAGGGGCCGTCCACATATTACGTATGCAATGAGGGGGGTTGGGGGTCGGATTTTGGCGATTTTGCGTACGGGTGCGAACGGGGGGAGGGGGGACAAAAGTGTACGTACGCAAAATAAATTTCTAATTATGACCTCCACATTAGCCTATTTATAACTCCGTATTGTCCTATAGTCGAAATTCCGAAACACCTGATAATGTTACTAAAGGGTTTATATGAAGACCAGATAGCGGTGATAAGAACAGAATACGGAGACACTGACAATTTCAGAATCAAGAAAGGAGTGAGGCAGGGATGCATCTTGTCTCCATTCCTGTTTAATCTATATGCTGAAAGAATAATGAGAAAGGCAGAACTGGAGGGGGCAATTGAGGGAGTAAAAATTGCTGGAAAGACACTGAATAACCTTAGATACGCGGATGACACAACATTAATGGCAAAAAGAAAAGAGGATCTGGCAGAACTGATAAGAAGGGTCAGGAGAGAAAGTGAAAAAGCTGGTTTATACTTCAACATAAAGAAGACAAAGGTCATGACAACAGCAGATTGGGATAGTTTTGAGATAGACGGAGAGGAAATAGAGGTGGTAGAAAGCTTCACATTCCTAGGATCACTGGTTGGAAAGGAGGGAAAGTGTGATCCAGAAATAAAACGAAGGATTGCTATAGGGAAAGCTGCAATGACCGGACTGGAAAAGATATGGAAAGACAAACATGTGAGCATAGAAACCAAAAAAAGGCTCGTGAGAGCACTAATCTTTCCTACGGTACTGTACGGTTGCGAGACGTGGACAATGACAAAGAACATGGAAAATAAGGTTAACGCTTGTGAAATGTGGATATGGAGGAAGATGCTGAGAATATCTTGGACTGAGAAAAGAACGAACGAATCAATACGAGAGGAGATTGGAGTTGAGAATGAAGAGTCGTTAAAACAAACTGCGACAAGAATGAAGCTAAGGTTCTTTGGACATGTTATGCGATCTGATGGTCTGGAGAAGGAAATGATGCTGGCGTGCGGTGAGGGGAGGAGAAGACTGGGTCGCCCAAGGAGGAGATGGATGGATGAGATACAAGATGTAACTGGCATGAATTTGGCGGAATTGAGAGACTTGTCATCGAATAGGAGACGGTGGAGTGTGTTCACCAGGACGATCGCCAGAGCTCCACGAGCTGACAGCACAAGGTGACAAGGTGATTGTCCTATAGTCGTCCGATGGCATTTTATTACATTATAATTTATAAAAGCCATGTGCAGTTATTCTGTGCTGTGAACGAGACACCTATAATTTGTCTATATTGGCCCTCACTCATCCTTCAATCTGGCCTAAAGTGCAGACTTTTGAGACACTTTCTGCAGCTGGTCTTCGGGGGGGTGCGTCAAGTGTATGTATGTGGGGGGTGTGTGTAAGAAAGTACGCTTGCGAACAGGGGGGTCTAATTTTCCCGGATTTTTGCGTACGTAATATATGGATGGCCCCTAAATCTAACACTCGTGCTGCTTATATATGCTTGAATAGAATTACTTCAATGTATAAGTCATAATAGGCCAAGATTAAAATTGTACTCCTAAGTTGAGTTTCCGGCTATAATTTTGTTGTACTCTTGATGAAATACAAATTCTGCACAGTCTGAAAGGTCACTATCTGTCCATATTAAACTGACACAATCATTTGAAAGGTCATTATCTATCCAAGGTCATTATCTATCCATGTTAAAATGACACAGTCATCTGAAAGATCATTATCTGTCCATTTTAAAATTAAAATGACACAACCATTAGAAAGGTTATTGTCTGTCCATTTTAAATATTCAGCTGACACAATTATGTCCCAGGCATTAATCAATTACGCAGTTATAGGTCATGAATAAAACATACTAATGTCAGACTAGCAAGCCATGAAATGACACAAAAGCAGTTACTCATTGGAGAGCTGTCAGTAATCAATGCAATCACAAGGTTAACAAAGTAGATTATTTCAAAGTTATGTAATTATTTCAAATACTGGGATATGCTGCTCATATTTTCCTGGCATATTTTCCATGTTGCTCCCAAGATATTTGCAAAATTTCATTTCAATAGGTGCTTTACAAGTACTGGATTGCTAAGAAGATAACGAGTCCCAACAATAAACGCAGTTTTCAGAAATTTTATGGTCATGAGGTTAAACCGACAGGATTTCTGGACCTACTTGGAATATTTACTTAAATGATACATCATTTTCAACATAACTGAATGTACAATGTTACAAAATTAAAAAATCCGAAATGTGAAAAATCTGACCTAACACTCAGTTTCAGAGCCTGTCAAGCATAATAAGGAAATTAATGCCTCGATGTTTGATGCTCCAGCTTACTAATAACATCACTTCGTTAAAAAAATTAACCTAATACAACAGAAATATATAAATACTAACACTTCATGGTAAAATAGACTCCACTTGCGCCCTCTACTTTGATTCTCACTTCGCCAATGCACTGCGCAGTCATCGTTCCAATACGGATCTGAGAACAGCTGACACTAACCTCTGTATTCTGAACAAAACCTTCAACAGAAAATGCACAGTGTCATCACAAACTCAATTTGTGGCTAATTATCAAACTAATTGCCAATTTACTTAGTGTTTAACAGATCTTGTGATTCTGATTAAAACAACTATGAATACAAAATTTATGAAATCCCGTTTTATAATTTGGATAAAAAACTCTTTAATATGTCAATTTACTCACTTTCAAAACAAATTCTGACAGGAATGGGTTGATGCTTTATTTGACATCAGTATATCTCTTTAAGAATGGAAAAGTTCTAAACAATTCACAACTGACATTGTAATTGTAATTCATTTAACTCCTAGCCACCAATGTCACTCCTCAATGGAATATGATTGAAATGCACAATTCACAAAAACTATTGGAAAAGCAGCATGGTTCACTATAACCAATGGAATCATGGTTAAATAATGTTTAAATAAGCATTAAACCAAGAAACAACTCAGGTATTAAGGCCTAGTTGCAACATTGTTGCTACATGAAAAATCATTTGCTTGGCCATTAACCCACGAAAGACTGACACTTTCTTTGAGTAGCAGAAGTCCAACTGGGCCTTAAAGTACTTATCATGATGTAACTAAGGTCATAATAGGATTCAAAGCCCAACATACAAGGCACCAGTTGAGTGCCGTTCCAGAGACAGTATCTTTTCTGTTTGTCTAGCGTTTGTACGTGGTAAACTCCACCAACCACCAGGCCCTTTGTCATCGTTTGCCATCGACTTGCATCACTTGGCATCACAAGAATCGGTGCCGAAGTCGTTGATAACGTTGACTGTGATGACAACAAATAAAAAAATTGTCAGATTTAAACTTAGTATCTAATAATAATACAATTCAGCTGAGACAATAGCTTTAAGACGTATTTCTTGGTGCCAAATGAATGTATTCAGCGGCTCTTCCAATATATTTACATGATTTTAAAGCATGTCTTTAATGCATCAATCAATCAGCTTTAAAGATAAATTGCTAAGGTTTTTTCTGATCAAACCCGCTATCGATCCCAGTGTCGATTCCAAGGTTCGTAAGAGCTCACCCAATTCATTCAAAAGTCACAATGTTCATGACCTTGACTATCTCATTCCCAATCTGCGGTGCTCCACTGGCTAGAGACTCAGTGACTAGTGACTGGCATACATTGGGTATCATATCTGTCGACTCTTGTCACATCAGTGGAACGTGCCACCTCACAGCCAACCGAGCTGTGCAGGTTGCAACCATTAAGAGCTGCCATCACATAGCACATTTTACAAATGCTGCTTTTTATACTCAACCCTAGCTGCTTGGGACTCTTCCTACACTTCAGCACATGACCGCCACTATAGTGTTCACATCACAGTTAAAGACAAACTCGCATGAGCTACGACCTTGTAATAGAAGACACAACCCCAGGTTTCTAATGCTTTACCATGCACTAGACATATGTAATATGTCTTCCAGAAACTCGCTAACATTATTCTACATAACATTTTTATGTGGTTATAAACAACTACCAGACAATTAGGCAACTTACAGCAGCAACTGGTGCTCCACGAGCAATGACTCTGTTTGCCAGGCCAGTACTAACAGTGGATGTATCGACAGACAACTGAGGTGGAACTGACCTGTACACAGTAGACAATTAAGGATACACAGAGCAAAGAAAGGACACCAGGAAAATGTAGCTTTAGCCTAAAATAAAGATAACATCTCTTCATGCTCTAGTAAGGAACAGGCCACGCTATAATGCGGATAAATGCCACTTGCCAAAGGTAAGTATGCAAAAGTTATTGTTAGATAAGTGCAAAAGTGCTTGAAAAAAATAAACTGCCAGTCAGAAATCATATAACACAAGAGTATTTGCCCATCATACGACAGGTTGAAAAGGAAAATGAATGGATTGATAGGAAGATAGAGAAAAGAATTTGTTTATTGGAATGCTTGATCATAAGTCACATTGCGAGTGAAAATAAGAGCATCATTTAGCAAATGACCTTGAAGGTCGGTTTTCTTGACGAGTACTTTGATGTTGTCTCCGTTTCGTGAACCCGTGAGTTCGTCTTTGCCGTTGATAATGCGCATGTAACGTTCGCCTGGCCTGCGCTTGTTCAGACGCTTTGCGAGCTCGTCTTTGCTGTTGATAACGCGCATTTAATGTTCGTCTGGCCTGTGCTTGTTCAGGCGCTTCATGAGCACGCCTTTGCCGATGATAATGCGCATCTAATGTTCGTCTGGCCTGCGCTTGTTCAGGCGCTTCGTGAGCTCGTCGTTGCTGCTGATAACGCGCATCAGTCTCACGTTTTTGCAACCTCAGACGATCAAGAGTTTCTTGGCTTTGTCGGGCCTTCCATCTTTTCTGTCGTTCACGATTTAATCGTAATCGTCGCTCTTCGGGACTTTCTTCATTCACGGGACAACGAAATGTTCGAGGAATATTTACCAACAATACAGTTTTTTCCAGTTTCATGACGTCGTGTGGACTGTTAGAAGAAATTATCAAGGACTATTTACAAGCTATAGAGCAGGCATGGCGAACCATTTTTAGCTCGCGTGCCAGAAAATAACTCTTCAAGAAAGTGGAAAATTTCGCGTGCCAGAAATTTATTGAACCAATTAGGCTAACAAACGTACGGAATGATTTACCCAAAAAGTGAAAGCTAAATATTGAAAAGTCATTGTATTATTTTTGGACGTGGCTATTTAATAATGTGATTTATTTAAATTTACTATAATTTTATGCGACAGTGATGCAGGAAAGAAATTGCTGATGTAAGAAATAAAAACATGTATAAAAAATGAAAAAAGTCAAAAAACGAAAGTTCAGAGTTCAGGTGGCATGCCAAGCAAAATCTGTTGGCGTGCCAGGTTGGGCACGCGTGCCATAGGTTCGCCATCTCTGCTATAGAGTATTTGCCCTGCATTGGATGTGACCAATGGATGTTTAGGCTAATCAGTCTTCGCCTCGTCTTTGCTCCCCCTCCCCCTCAACCTCCCATCAGATAGTGTGCCATAATGAAGGAGTGATGCCAGGAGGGAGGCAGTGAGGGATGGAGGCAGTGAGAGAGGGAGAGGTAGGTATGGAGGGAGGGAGTAAAGGAGGGAGGGACAGAGCTAGGGCTGTAGGGTAAGTGTATATCAATCCGTCTGTCTATCTGACTGCCGGCATCAGGCTTCACCCGATTCCGGCCTTAGGGAGGTAGGTCAATGGCCTCTCCGGCATGGTATAGCAGCATCAGTTACATTCCATACATTCCATTGCAACGACGAAGGGACTGCCGCTACATTCCAGAAGCATTTATCATATGATGGACAGACGGACACTCAGATCTGGGAAACTATATAAGAGGTGACAATAATTTAATAAACAATAATAACAATGGTCATAATGTATGTAGGTATTTGATCCAATTCACAGTACTTCTAACATGGCTGAATAACGGCAAAGCAATGCATCCAAGGTAAACGAGAATGTAATAGTGCTACTTGAAACAGGACATACGAGTGCAGGTAGACTGTTCCAGAAAAACAGACTGATATACAAGAGTGAACTGCATGCTTGAGTTATATAGTTCAGCAACAGACATGCAGATATCCACAGTTAATCAACAGCTATATTGAAGACCCAACTTCTCATTGTAAACTTTCTTGTTGCTTTTAAGTTTTCCTTGAACTTCTGATGAAAACTTTCAACTCGTGTGGATTCCTAGATCTTGATAGAGCAACGTAAAGTTGGCCATGAGAAAATACCGGATCATTCAAATGTACAGAGGTCTACGACTCTACATATTCAAATATTTGACCCTGAGATTTTTTATGGTCGTTGCATATACAGGAATGATTGGAAATTGATGTCATTTCAAGATGAAGGGAAGATTTATGTCACTTGGTACCAAATCAATTCTTGGAATAAATACAACATCGCCTCGGTTGAATTCAGAAACAATTTCTGCTGTGATCAAGTCATTGTGAAGCGAATTGATAACCAATCGGGTTCCATTGCAAAGTCGTTTTTTGGATTTAAATTTTGAAGAAGCATCACAGTAACTCCGACTTTCAGCACCAATCTATGGGTTGGCATTCCTAAAGGTGTTTGTTGATGACGGAACTCTGGCGGATAATTTGCTTCATCTGCTGGATCTTCGGAAATGATTGAATCGACATTGTTGTTTCTTGAGCATGTTGCCATTAATAAGCCTGATAGATTAATGAAAGCCAAATTTCTTGTTCAAGTGTTGATTCTTAAAGTCTTCAAAGCGCCTAAGACTGAGCATTTGCTGCAAGTTGCGCTTCTTGTTCGGGTGTCATTCTTGCTGTTCATGAGCCTGACAGATTGAAGAAAGCTGAATTTCTCGTTCGAGTGTTGATTCTTGAGGTCTTCGACTCGCCTGATATTGAGCATTTGTTGCAAGTCATGCTTCTCATTGGCGTGTCGTTTCTTGAGCTATTCAACGCGCCTGAGATTGAGCACTTGCTGCAAGTCGTGCTTCTTGTTTGGGTGTCATTTCTTGAACACATCGCCACTTAAGAGCCTGAGAGATTGAAGAAAGTCGAATTTTTCATTGGAGTGGTGATTCTTGATGTCATTGACATGCCTGATATTGAGCATTTGCTGCAAGTCGCACTTCTCGTCCGGATGTCATTTCTGGAGCAAATCGCCGTTTATGAGCCTGAGAGATTGAAGAAACCCGAGCTTGTCTTTCGGGTGTTGTTTCTCATGCTCTCTTTCTGGCATTCGATCTTGCACTTGCAGACTGACCACTTGTGGATGGTTGTGGTTGTGAATGATTTTGATTTTCTACATCAAATCTCTTTTTAGAATCTTGACTCAATCATTCGCTGTATCTTCACATTCGCTCTGTAGCTTGACTACATTTCTTTTCAACACGAATCTCATCCATGTTGGCTATCCAAAGTCTGGTGGTTAGTGAGATTGTAAAAAGCGCGAGAAAAATTACAAAACAATTACAAAAAAATTCCTAAACTCAAAGCATTATGGATTGTAGAATGTTCAATTTCTTTGAGAATTTGGTAAGTTCTGCAGTCTTAAACCCGTTTTAAAAAACATGGAACCAGTCGATTAAAATTAAAGCAAATTTTCGGCATGCGTGGCCTAAGTAAATTGATCCTTTAAACCTGTTAAACTTGTTTGTTTCAGCCTGTTCGCCACCTAAATAAATTACTTCAAGCCCGTTTTAAGCTGTTGGTTTAAAAACCAGCGTTTACAGTATATTTAAATTTACGCTGAATTAAGTGTGAAACGAACGTCCGTTGGAATGTCGCCATTTGTAAACAGTGACGTCATTGGTCATGAAAACTCATTAGTTGGAAGTGGCCAATGAGAGAAGCGTAACAAAAAGTTCACTTCAAGAATAACTTTGTGCTATTTCTGTTTGTTTATCTCTTATATAGTTTCCCAGATCCGTGTGTCCATCTGTCGTACGATAAACACCTTGGAATGTAGTGCCCCTCCCTTCTTGGGTGCGGTGGAATGTATGGAATGAGCCTCAGAGGCCGTTGGCCGACCTGCCCAAGGCCGGCAGTATGACACGGGTGCCCGAAATTGGCCCGGCCGATGAACACTCAGCACATAGACATACAGACGCACAGCCAGACAGAAAGACAGACAGACGCCAGCAAAATCACACAGGCGCCTGAGGAACACTCGACAGATAGACATAAAGACACACAGCCAGACAGACAGCCAGATAGAAAGACAACAAACAGCAGTTAGTAAGTCTGTCTCTGCCTCCCTCCTCTGTCATATGACGGGCAAATACTCTAGTATCATTAATAAAAACAAGGTGTGATAATGACCTCACTTTTCTCAGCCAATATTTTCGCAATCCAAACAGTTCTTCATGGCACTTTTGCTTTGACTAGTGCTAGCCATTGCAATACCTATGTTTCAATTGTCAAGGCATTTTTCAGTCATGACGTCAAACTTCTAATAACAATAATAATACTTGAATATTCATGGTCAAATTCTTGTACCTGTCTGCAACGGACGACAAAACACCGTTTGCCTGACTAAATGACAATGAAGTCGACAATGTTGGCAATTGCGACCTGCCACTCATGGCTGTTGAAGCAGCTGTGGTGCTCTGAACCCGTGCATTGCTAGCTGTTGCAGCAGTACTTGTGGAACTGCTGGTGGCATCGTTGGCTTCCGCTGAAGCACCTGAACTGCTGGCTGCTTCCAAGAGGATGTTGATCACAGCATCATTTGTAATTTCTTCCAGAATTGCAGAACTGCGAGGATAGCGCTTGACCATCGCCTCAAATGACCGTTTTATGCTGAACGTCAGCTGCTGTACTTGTTGTTTACCCTCGATGCCAAAGATCGGAAAGATTGATATACAACGCTTTATTTCCACTGCAAAAAAGCATATCAATAAAAGTTAAAACTAAAGAAAAATTAAATTTTTAATAATTTTCCATAGTTAATGCTCTAAATCTACATGGGAAGTGCAACACAAGCTGTCTGTTGGTAGCTTGCTAGGTCTGGAATCTAACTGCTGCGAGTTCAAACCCGCTGAGCCGACTCCATGCAATGACTCATGGATAAGTTGTTTGCACATGTCTGTCTCTTTGACAAGTAGTAGAATTTGGTAACAACATGTCAGCAACCACATTGAATCACCTTCTGTCATTGTAGCAGATTATTTTGTCTTATTATCTACAAGCAGAATTTGCTAAATAATTTCTAACATGTTGGAGTTTACTGTTGCTAAGTTTGCATGTTCCACTTTATCTACGGAATTATACATCTGCCCACTGGCGTAAACTTGTCCAAAATATTGGAGGGGCAAGGGGTCTGGACCAGAGGGGCAAAAAACAACTTTTTTCAAGATGAAAAGTTGTTTTTTGTTGTTTTTTTTCGGTGTTTGGGTTTTTATAGTTCTTGTTGTTTTTAAGATTTTCGGATTTCAGATCATAAAAATCATGAAAAATGGCATGAACAAGAACTCCAACTCAGTTTAAATCAGTTGCGATTTCCGAAAATTAAAAATCATTAAATCAATGTTATTAAGATAACTTCTAAAAAAATACAAAAATAAGAAATTTATTTTTAAAACAAAACAAAAAACAAATTTTGTGGATTTCTTTTCCTTTTTTTGTTTAAAACCAAAATCCCCCAAAAACTTTTTCACATGTGGTCTGGACAGTCAGCAAAGGCTTCCGGTGTTACGTTAATGCGTATGAAATGGGGCATTCTGTTTACATGTAAATTTGTTTCATATTGAAGATAAAAATAAATGTTTGTTTCCATTATCAATTTCTGATAGTATTTCAGTTCTGTGTCGCTGTTTTTCTGTTTCTGAAGAAATTTGTCTATATTGAAACATAATATTTTAATTTTTTAAGAAAATCTCTCTTTCGATTTTTGGGGGGGGCATTGCCCCGGCTCCTCAATTATTGGTGGGGCACGTGCCCCGGCTGACCCCCCAGAGTCTACGCCTATGCATCTGCCCCCGTATGGCCGATGCTTAATGAATTTCCGTGAATTCCTGTGTATTATTACCTACTAGCTGGTTTACCCGGCGTTGCCCGGGTTTCGGAGGTTTTGGGCCGGGACACCATGGTAGCAGTCAAAAGGGGGGACATGAAGCTGCTTAACCCGACATTTTGGGTGTTTCAATCCCTCTAGCGAATAAGCAACAAAACACTGCTTAACCCGGTGGGTTTAGTTCAGTGAAAGTTTCAGTCCCTCTAGCGAATCCGTACTGTAGCTGCTTAACCCGGCGGCGTCATCTGGCGAGTGAAAATAGGTTGAGTTTCAGTTTTTTTTACCAGCTAAAAATGCATTGCCCGGGTAGGTTTTGGCCCGGGAGACCATGGTAGCAGTGAAAACGGGGGAAGCGAAGCCTCACACTGGGTGTGTAATGCCCACCCCGAGACAGTAGTGAAGGTTTCGAGAGAAAAGCTCGAAAACTGTAGAAATGCATCCCGGTCAAAGATCGCTGTGACAGACAGACAGACAGATTCTTCTCTTTATTTGTATAGATATAACTTTAGCCTTTGTGTAATTTTAATTTCGATAAAGAATTGCGATACAGATTTTGTACGTAACACGTATTCGACTTAACTTTGAAGATGAATCTTGCTCTACATTCCATTAAAAAGTACACCACGTATGCAGTTACATGTCTACCATTTAACAACAGACCTGGTCAATAGCGTGGAGTGAAAATGTCAAAAAAAATTTTTTTAAGCAAACGTTTTCTAATAGCGATGGAAAGTTGTCAGCATGTGAGTGTAAATAGTGCTCAAAATATTGTTGATTTTTCTTTGCGTCTTCTGCCCTCGACCGGCGGTAAAATATTGACCATATAAAATTCTTTGAATAACGTCGATGTGGTGCATTATTTTTCTTTTTCTTCAAATGACTGTCTTCGAACGGTTACAGTTCATGAAATACATGTTCAAATCAGTTGCGGAAATTGCCTCTGGTGTATTACAGGATTATATAATTGTAACCAGGGGCGTAACTTTGGTCTAAAAAGTGGGGGGTACAAATTTCTTACAAACAGGAAGCAAGGCGTTGACTGCGATCTCTGGGAAGGCAAAATAATAAAATATTGATTGGCATTGTTCATAAAGTGGGGGGTACGGTACCCCAGCCCAAAGAGTGGGGTGAGGTACGGTTACCCCTCGTTCCCCCGACAAATTACTCTTATGATTGTAACGCCTAATGAATACAGCGACAGTACTGAAAGGAAGAAATTAGGAGAGAACGAAAGAAGTACCAAAGCTCTGTTCAAGCAGGATGCACCAGCATACCACTGTGAGTGTTGAGGAAGTTTTCCAGACAGTAATCCAAAAGAGGTCTGAGTCTGGTTTCGGGGGGGGTTAGATCAAGAGAGGAGGCAGAGCAGCTGTGAAGGCGGGTTTTATTTAGGGCGAGGAGAATTGGAAGGCAGAGGATCAAATGAGTCAGGGTAGGAGTAGGCACTATTTGAAAAGGTGAGACTTCAGTTTGGAGTGGAAAGCCCGGAGATAGAGGAACATGAGGAGAAGGATGGAGGATGGGTTGGAATGATGATGGAGGAACCAAGAATCTGCGGAATTCAAGTGGGAGATCGTTCCAGAGGCGGGGGTGCTCTGTTGGATATGGCTGGGTTGGAGAACTTGAGATGAGTAGTGACCGGAGATCGAGAAAGACTGAAATAGGAGGAGGATCGGGTTGCCTGGGTGGTGAAGAGACCATGGAGGTACTTGGGCTCGATATATTGTAGGGTGTTATAGGTTAGTGATAGGACTTTGAAGTGGATTCACTCTGGGATTTTTAGCCAATGTAGTGATTTGAGGATGAGAGTGATATCACTGATACGATGTTTGGGCATTCTCGTGACAGCCCTGGCTAGTGACTTTTGGATAAGTTGCAGACGCTTGATTTGGGTGGATTCAAGGTTGAGGAAGAGGGAATAGCTGTAATCAATGAACAATAGAGGTAACAATGGTAGAGGCAGTTTTAAGGTCGATCTTGGGCCGGATGCGACGAAGGTCACAAATGTGCCTGAAGCAGGAGCGAGAGGTTGGAGATGTGGTTAGAGAAGGAGAGGTGTGGATCACAAGTAATGGATGGGGGGGGGTCCGATGTGAAAGTTAAGAAACGATGAGTTTGTCGATGGGTGTATGGAAGGGTTAGGGCTTCTCTTGATATGATCAGGAAGGCCTAGGATTATGAAATCTGTGTTGGAAAGGTTAAGGCAGAGGAGATTGGATGACATCCATTGTGATATTAAGTTAATCACGTTGAAATGTTGCATCGACGGCAGAGGGCAGAAGATGTCATTTGAAATTCAAAATATTTGGTGTGTTTCTTACTCTACCCAAGTTGCAACTTTTGCCCACTATTAGAATTCATTTATTTATAAAACATTTTTCACTCCACCCTACTGGTCAACAGACATATCGTGGTTCAACCATCCATCTGCCCATCATTAATCAAGCCTTATCCTTTTGTCGGGAAAATGGGCTGATTAAATACCAAGCTGTACATAATTTTATATGGTACCCACGTCTGATTTCCAATTTCCCATACATAGGCATCACTATGATATCTATCGTCTTGTGCATCATTATTAATATTAATCTTTCAATAATAAACATGTACACTCTCTCATTACGTAAACATTCTATCAAACACAATGTCAAACTATAGTAGGAATGTACAAAATGCAAAGCCGAAATGTGTTCCAGGTAAGGGGTCTACCATTATCGATATAGCATCTATATATTTAAAGATTCTGCTCTTTAGACTTTTCAAATTATAAAGGATTTTTGTTTGTAAGGATGGTGTTACATACATAAATACCATTTGCAGCATTATTTCGAAAGAAATATCTTCATTCAACAAATGTCAATATGCCCTAATAAATTTCCACACAAAGAATCTATTGTAATTAAGTCATTGATCAAACTATTAGGCATATGCAGTTAATTTTAAGAACTGATCAATCAAGTAAATAAAGCTGTCTTTGCAAAATAAATAATGCTGTGCACTGCTAGTCTGAGTCCTAGGACAAACATCCTTAGTCAATATTCCTTTCAGTATTCTTAAGTTTAATTCACCAACAATACCAAGAATCACAGTCTAAACAAAATATATCTATGAATAGTCTTTAGATAATAGGATAAAGTTCACTTACTCAAAATAATGGAAAATGAAGCCAATTTATAACTCAAAAGGTAACCCATTCTAGAGATATCAGTTTCCATAGTCACTTGGCTCATTGTATTTGTTCAATTTAATTACAATACATCCCAACATGGCTCAAATTCACTTATTACCTTCAAAAAGCAGCACAAAACTCACTATTTCTCCTTGGCTTTCAAGCACTTGGATACAAAGACATAGGGAAGTAAAAAGATGTACAGATGACAAAAATATGTACATCCTGGACAGAACAAATCAGGCAGCAGCAAGAAGAGGAGATTCCAAATCTTTGTTCCATATTGTAAAGGAGCTGTCAGGAAACGCACGAACACAGATCCCCCCAATTAAAAAGAGACCCACGAGGAACAGTTTAAGCATTGGATACAACACTTCGATTCTATTTTGAATTGTCCAAAACCAACTGTGCAACTTGAGACCTCTGACCCTGCAGATAAAGTGAAGGAGCTGGATATGGACAATGAGGCTATAGACAAGGGTGAGATACGAAAGCAATGGAAAAGTCTGAAAATGGAAAGGCTGTTGTGAATGATGGAATAAAAAGCTGAATTGATTAAATACGGAGGGGAGACAGTAGTACAAGAACTGACTAAGGGGATCATCCATAAAGGACATCTGCAAAAATTACCTGCTTTAGACTGTTCCCTCCCCATTGTCTGCATTTGTCCGTAGCCACTCTCACTCCCCCTTTGCGGACATCCACCACAGGAATAGTTACGAGGCTCCTGCGGTATAGCAGCATCAACTCGAATACCCACCAACCGACTTTCCTTTCTGCTGCTTTGCACGCCAAACTCGAATCCACTTTTTAAAGTCATCATCATTCTTTTTACTATTATTCCACAGTGCCTGTGCATGCTGATGAAATGGTTATTGAGCTGTCTTCAATGCAGCAGACTGTCTACCATCTGACTGAAGTTGGTGCTTAGGGCACAGACTGTAGTGAAAAAACTACAGTATGTATAAAATTTATATGTGGATGTCCACACTTTTCATAGCCCCCTCCCCTTGTCCGCATTGGGATGATCCTTCCCTCCCCTCATTGCAGACATCCTTTATGGACGACCCCTATGCTGTCACATTGCTGTGCAATAAGATATGGACAATGGGCAAGATACTAGAACCCTGTAGAGACGGCATCACCATGTACTGATTCCATAAAGGGAGATTTAAGATAATGCACAAATTGGAGAGGTATTACTCTAGTGTCGATCCTGGGGAAAATCATAACCACAGTGATGTTGAATCACATGAGGACTGATGTGGACAGGATATGAAGAGTTGGGTGTCGCCTAAGTAAAGAGTAAAGACAGTGGTCAATAGAAAAGGATTTTATGAGATGACTCAGTAGTGTAATGTAAGGGATGAAGAGAAGTGGCCCTAGGATGGAGCCTTGAGGAACACAAGACAGTGGGAGTACATAAATTATTTTCTAGATAACAATGCCTTTAATCTTTTCCAATAATTATCAATTTGCAATAGTGAAAATTGAGAGGCCTGGATTTGTAGATGAGATGGTATCACCCTACTGGACAATAAATGGAATGGCAAGAAAGTTTTAATACACAGAACTCAGGAAGAGGAAGCAAAGGTGGGACTCACTATCAACCCTGAAAAACAAAGATTATAATGGTAGGAAAATGGAACAACGCCGACAGGTTCATGATCAATGACAGACAGGTTTGGTCCATGGGTGAATATCTGTTACCTTGGTGGCTTGACAACAGCAGACAGCAAATTGTCACAAGGAGTTAAAGATACGCATTGGAAAGGCAAATGCTGTGGTTGGGTGGCTCGAAAGCATATCGAAAAGCAAAGAATGCAGTATGAAGACTACGATTTGTCTTTAGGCCATAGTGTTGACTCTGTCGAGTACACAGATCTGAGACCTGGAGACCATCAGGGACGACTTTCAGTGCTTAGAGATGTCGTGGGACATGGCAGAATGACTGGCAATGGACAGAGACAAATGGAGAAGATGTGTTGCTCAATGTGCAGACCTGCATGGGAAGCACAAAGCAATTAAGGTAAATAAGAATGTGTAAATTGTGTTTATGCAGACTTCCAAGTGAAGATATGTTAGCTTCTTGGTTTGAAAAATTAACTGCTACTATAAGCTTACCGTCACTATTGGCCATAAATTCACTGGTATTTAAGCCAAATATTTGCCGAATCTGTCGCATGCACGAGTTTTCAAGGAAAAGGAAAAGTGCTGGGTAGCTGAATGTATTCAGGTTCGCTTTGCATTTCACGATCGCTCGAGCATTCAACAGCACAGGTGCATATGTAAAGTCTGAAGCAACAAAAACAAAAAAATATATCAACATTTCCAGTTAGATAATTCTTAGAATAAGCAAACTAAGTAGAATATCAAAGTCAAAACTTATTCTTCAACTGATGGCTTAAAGTTTTATACATGGTATAAGACATATTACAACATCAATCAGCAAACATTAATTTACATGGATTACCTTTCAGGGTAAAAAGGATGCCATCGTCTTTAAACGTCACTGGCGAAATTGGCTTGAACTTCTTGGAACCAATTCGGATTTGGATAGCACTGACCGATACGTTTTGCGAAGGTGCAGACCCAGTCAGTGGAACTACATTTGGCATGGATGAACCTGCCACAGCGACTGGCAGACGAGCAACACTGCTTGCAAAAGGGGGCGGCGGTGGTTGAAGATTATATGTCGGCAGTGTTATCGCCGCAGTAGCAGTGGGTCTGTTGCTGTAAGTGTCTGAATGACCCAAAGGTCTTGGCTGCCCAAGAGCATTCGACCCGGCCACAGCAGTTACGGTGTCTACAGCAACTCGACTGTTCAAAGTTACAGTACCCAAAACAGGGCGACTGGAAACGCCATTTCCATTAATTAAAGCAGTGCTTTCAGGGTTGTTAGAGGTAGTAGTGGTCACACGGTTCGATGGTACAGACATGCGTGGCCTTAGAAGCGGCACACTACCTGAAGCAGCAACAGTATTTGAAACAGTCTGTGCCGGTCCTGGAAGCAGGATCGGTTGTGGACAAGGAGCATCTGTAACCGTGGTAAGAGGTACAGCATGATTGTGCACATTGACAAAAAGGGTCCCTGGGCGCACTGAGCTTGTGGATGGTGTCAGCTCAATTTCTGGAACACTGTTTTCTGTTTCCATGACCATGCTGGCTTCAGATGTAATGGACAATGAAGCTGACTCTAATCGAGATCTCTTTGGTTCTGAACTGTAGCAGGAAGAAGAATTATTTTCAGACAGTGAACTGTTGCAGTTCTCACAAACTTTAAGATTATGCGTCATACGATTGCAGTTGTGACAAAGGGCCACTGACTCCATTGGACTAGCCTAACAACAAAACAAAACATAATTCAGTAAGTATCACTCTGAAACAATCATTTAACATTTCTCAAAGCTAAAAAACCTTAAATATAACAAACATTAATGGGAATAACTAGGCTAGAATTAAGATTTAAAGGAAATTACTAATTATTACGATTTAAGGAAATCACTTGTGCAGTGTATTATGGCATAATCGATTTTGTTTTTTGTCAATTCCGGAAACCGGATATCATAGGCCATTATTTGCCAATTCTGGATACACTTCCGATTACTATTTATGTATGTTTTTAAATCTGTACACTAAGGCCTAATTCCAAGTTAGTCATCATTGGCTAATGACTTGGCATCAGCTACAGACAAGGTAGGACGGAAGAACAGTCAGTCATTCACCCCTTCCCTATACCCCAATATATTTCTTCACTGATTGACAGGCCGAACGGTCGCCGGCCGCCTGTGGCAGATTCAGGCAGATTGAAAAAACAACTGCTATTAATCAATGGGTTAGACATTCCGGATCCGGATAATTCCGAACAGTTAAAAAAATCAGCAAAATCGCTTTACCGATAAAGATTTCGGCTATGCTATGTTGGTGGATGTAAGATGAGAGAGATGAGTTACAATAAGCAAAGCATTCAATATTAACAAGGCCATGCAATATGACAAATTCCAAAGGGCACAAATAGTTTCCAGATGTTGTATGCCACATAAGTGACACATATCTATATCTAAAGTAATCTAAACAAACTGGTCATACATCTAATAATTGCCTGCCGTTTGTGGCAACATAATTTTGCAGAGTACATCAGCTGGCCAAGATGACCAACCACGGTGCAGCATCAGCAGGAGATTTAGTGAACATAGGAATAAATATCACCTCAATATAAGAAACTTAGAACTGAAAAGTAACAGTTAAAAACAAATTACAAACTACAAAGACTATAACGTCAAACAAGAAATAATAACTTTCAAACTGTTACTTTAACACAAATCTTCAATTTCAGTTATTCAAAATGTTTCTTTTATTATTAACTAGTTATTTCACAGTGCTCAAGTTGCAACATGGAGATCAGATAAGATCAGATTGTCATCACAACTTCTATAATCATCAGACAATCTTAAAGGCAGTGATAAAGGCAATTACAATTATGAACAATCTCCTCACAAGCTGGACACCTCACAGTTATCCAACAACAAAGGTGACCCAAGTAGAGAGTGACATGGGGACAACATTTCTCTCCATCCCCACCCCATTCCCGTGGGTCTGTCCCCATCCCCACCCCATCCCCATCCGGTCTGTCCCCATCCCCACCCCATCCCCATGCGGTCTGTCCCCATCCCCATCTGGTCTGTCCCCATTCTAAAACAGATAATGCTCACAACTGAAACAGTAACAGCTTTTAAAAAAGAGCATACTTCAAATTTAAATTATGACACACATGCTCACTCTTAAACAGTCAAGGCGGACCAGAAGGTAGAAAGAAATCGAATATTCAAGTTTTCAATGATATAGAGCAATGCAAAGACATTGAAAAAGCAGACCAGTTTAGAGTAAAATACTAATTATTTCATGCAGTGGACAATGTTAAAACCGTTACCACGGTAATTACCGTTATATTATTTCCATCCCCACGGTATTACCGTAAGCCTTTATACCATCCCCACGGTATTACCGCCAGTTCTGACATGATTACCGCGGTAAAAACCGTGGTAACCATAGTAATACCGCTTTCCCCATTACCGTGTCACTCTCTAGACCCAAGCTGTGTAGAAGCTATGTTGAAGGATTAAACCTGGCAAACATTGGTCTCCTTAGTAGCCTACCTCACTTGTACCTACCTGGTACAAGTGAGCCAACAGAGTATACAATACACGCTCACCATGCAAAATGGAGCACAAGGCATCACAAATTTGGTTGAATTAGAGTGGAATGACGAAACAAGTTAAAGAATTGGCAACCCTAGAACTGTTAGTCTCATGACCTTGATAAGATTACATCTAATTTACATCCTTATTAAACTCTAAAGAAGTGGTTGCAGTCGAGTTTAATTACATGATGAAGACACCTTTCCTTGTTATTTAAGCACTACTAATATACCAGCTGTAACCAGTGAAAAATCACGGCATGTAAATTTAGTTAAGAAACTTTAATGTGCTTGAGAGTAAAAATGTAAAACCTTCAATTTCGAACGTTAACGAAAGTTACTTTTGCTATGGGCTTCGGAAGCACGAAGCTGACTGACTTCCACTTCAGTCTCTGTTTGCTGTTGCAGTTTATGAAGATTTTGCCTTTTCTGAGCCTCTGCAATGCGACGTGCATTGGCTTCCTCTTCAGTCTCTTTCTGCATCTTCATTTTACGAAGATTTCGCCTTTTCTGAGCCTCTGCACTGCGACACACATTGGCTTCCTCTTCAGTCTCTTTTTTGTTCTTGCATTTTCTGAAGATTTTGCCTTTTCTGAGCCTCTGCAATGCGATGTACATTCACTTCCTCTTCAGTCTCTGCTCCTTTGTTCTGACACTGAGGCCTGCAAGAGTTGCGCATGTACTCAGCGCGCTTTGTTTTTTTTCGTTTGCATCCATTCCTAAGTAATTGTCGTTATTATTAAACACTAAAACTAAACACTTAATTAAACACTTAAACTGTACAGCAGAAATCTGTAGAACACGTTCTCTGCACATGTCAATGAAGAGTTTTACATTCTCACGGGATGCAATAGTGTCAAAGCACAAGTCTCTCTGTTGCTGACCGATATGTCTCGAGAAGCTCGAAGTTCGTACAAAACCTTGTAAATTAACACTGAAGTCTCAATTTGAACATCTTCGAACACGTGTGTAAGAATTACTTCGCCAACATCATGTCGATATCCTGAACAGAGAAGAGCTTGACCTAACCGCATCTGAATTGTAACACAGGCAGCAGTTACATGTCCTGTATTCGATCTGGTGGTGTCAAACAGCATGCTGACGATAGAGTCACTACACCGCCATGAGCGCACGAGATCAATGGTCAGATCAGCAATGATATCCCCTGATTTTCTATTTGATCCCAATGCATAAGATGGCACACCGAGGAATTTCATCTCTTTTGCATTCCTGACAACTGCAAGGCGCTCCTCTTTAATATTCTTATTTTACAGCAACTGCATTTATTTTGAGACCCAGTGCAGCGTTGCAAGCTGTGGTGCAACCCATTGCTCTTTGCAAGCTGAAGCTATCTTCTGTCCAACTTGATGTCCGACATTGACAAAGTCTAATGACCTGAAGTGTTCTCCTAGCCAGACACGAGTTATAGTTACTTTGTTTCAGTTAACAAAATTAAAAATAAGCGTATGCTACTTGTAGTTTTTGACCTAATTTTAAAGCATAATGCTGAAATACTGTAACCGAGTAACCTAATAAAATAAAATTGAATAAATACTCCCCCAAGTCAACCGATATTTGCATCCCACTTCCCGTTCGGACAACATACTCTGCATGCCACGTGTAAACTAGCGTCAAAGTAAGAATTCCTTTTGATCAAAGCCACTTTATTTTTGTCACTTCATAAATGAGAGAGTTTTCATAGTCAGATTCATCGAAACTGTCATCATTTGAATTTGATTCCTCAAGCAAACGTCGAGTTAGAGTTTCCGTGAGTGTCCGTCATCTCAATTTATTTACACACACAATAGATTTAGATCTCCGTCTTCATCGGTTAAAATACACTTTTAGGTTCCCATTCTACAAATATCTTCCACTTATTTCTGTGCTTAATTATATTATCTAGACCTATATGAGATAAAGTTTCAAAAATATAATGGTTTTGACAGGTCAACAGACGTCATTATAGTGCATAACTAGTGCACTTTGGTAAATGCTCATCGTCACCTCATGTACACTTTAGTGCATGTTCGTTATTATTGGGTTAAAATAAGTTCGGTTCATGCGTGGATGTAGGGGGTTTCATGCAGCACATGTATGGGTACGTCTAACCAAAGCGGCCATCAAACGAAAAGGACAAAGAAATGCGCTGTTCAGAGCACATGCCATGACTGAATTAGCATTACATCCGGTTGCAAGTCGATATTATAGCGCTTGTACGACGGTCCATGTGCTGAATGCGTTAACCGGTACGACGTGTTAAGTTAATTGCTTTGGGGGACATAACATGACTTCACGCTAAGCAGAACATTGGTATGTAACACGGGGGGTTAACGTTTATAGCCAAGTTTGCTAGTTTTCTTTATATAATAGCTACATACTGAAAACTATTGCTTGTCATCCAACAGAAATTAAATTTAAAAATTCAGCCTCATAAACAATTCTTCATCTGATTAAGATTGATATTGACTTCATTACAGCTTGATTTTGGTGTGCCATCAGTTGATGCCTTGTTCATTATACACCTGCACAATAGAATTAACTAATAACAATGACAATTAATAGCGTCTAAACTCTAAAGTCACTCAAAATTTTTTAATTATTCAATTCCTCTGCAGGCTGCATTTTCATTTTTTAAAAAGTAAAAAAACTACATCATATCATTCAAACAACATAATAACCCCATGAAACTGTTACTCTTTACCAAGTTTTAGTGAGCAATATTTGGGGAAATATTGCACAGAACTCAGTTTAGATTTTTGGCTTCATTTAACAACAGAATGACCTTGCACAGCTAAGATAAATTTTTCCATTTTTCAGAACTGCTACCCAATTCTCAAATTATTAGCTTGAAGACATGCTCATAGCAATCCACTGCACTGTTTGGTTCATTGTCCGATGATAAACACAAATCAGTTGTTTATTACATCTATTTACCTCCTCGTTGTCTGGTGGTCTCTTGTTGGAAATAACTTCCATTCTAGAAATAACAAGACTAAATTACAGCTAAAATAAGTTAACAAACAACTCTGAAGCTGGTAACATTTGCTGTGGGTAAGCAGCAAGACAGTGCTTCAAGTGAGTAGAATATGAGTGACTTTAAACAAACTGTCAAGGTTTATAATGTCAAGAACACTGATCATTCTAAAATGGGAAAACTTTAAAAACATTTGACAACTTAACTATTCTAATTTTTATTTAAAACACACTACAGCCATAGTGAATGTTGCTTTATGGTTGAACCTGAAATAACTGAACCAAGTTTACAGATGTAATACATTCGAATCTTGAGAAAATAACTAACTGCAGGCCTTATTTTCAACCTTACTCCCTGCTATGTATGGTCTCATCTTGAAATCTTTGTTATTCCACTTCATTTTCCAAACTTTGCATTTGGTTTTCAACTTTAACATAAATTTTGTTTAAGAACATTTAAATAGTGAATTCATGTCTCGTGTCAGAATATGTGCATGTGTATATATATATATATATATATATATATATATGTTCATGCATTAACTCAGAGCATTTGTATAGCACCTCTTCAGATAACTACTCAGAGGCACTTAGCACTATAGCGAGGGTTGTTCCAGTGGTGCCATGGAATAGGGCACAACATAAGGGGGTGCAATTTTCAGATGGAATGATTAAATAATTAAACTAATTACTTTAGACAGTGGAAAAATATAAGATCTATTTAAAATAAAATAAATGTAATAAAATTAAATAACAACAAATCAAAGTGTATATAAGTATATATAATATTCATAGATACCTAACTTATAGATACCTAGATCATTTAAAAATTGTCATTTGAACATATTTATAGTAAATATTATATTCGAGCTAAGAAATTGTATCATTATTGGTTAAGTTGATCTTTGGGGGGCGGCTATATTCACGCATTGCACAGAGCGCAATTATAGATTGCTACTTTCGTGGAGACATTCCTAGCTTGGTGAAATCGAAACGTCATTAACTGGCTGACTTGTATGTGTGTATGTATCTAGACACTTAACATCATACCTTAAGGCAACTCTCAAAAGCAATGTATGTACTCTCTAGCCTTAGCAGTGGTAAAGTTCATTAAGAGCCAAACTTCACCTAAATAATGCTCAGAGAACAGTGGGCTATCACACATATATAGAACCCACCAATTGGGGTCCCGTCCAGATTCAATAGTTGACACCATGTTCAGAGTACTGGTTCCATGCCGCACTGAGAATGAAGGATAGCAACTACTGAAACACTTCTGCATCGAACAATTATATTCTTCAACTGTCACTCACAGATGAATGAAGACAGTGTCCAGATATCTTCCAGGTCACCAGGTCTGTGCATGACAGGCATTTGTCATTAACTGGTTGACTTGTCATTAGGGGTCCACCGGAAAGACATTTTCCACCGAGTACCGAATCTGAGTTTTTGCCGGATCCGGAAACGAACCGGGTACCATTTGTTCCATATGCGAAGCTTCACATTTTCATGTAATACAAAATTATTGAAATAAATTTGTGTACTTGTAATAAGTGACTGATGCATTTTGAATTTTAGTCATTTCTGTGCAGTTGTGAAGTTTTCTAAAATTGCATTAAATTCAATAAATTGACATAATTTCAAGAAAATGGAATTGAATTCAGTGGATGTGTAATTGCTTTAAGGCTGAACATTTATAATTTTACATACGTAAGTTTATTGAATAAGTTTTTAAAGAAAAGAAATTTTTTTAAGAAACAATTTTTGCAACTATTTTTGTCTACAGTATTTGCCCAGGCGAATAGTTCCGGAAACGGGATTTCCGGCCGAGGCAAATGTCCGAGGCGATTTCTGGTGGACCCCTACTTGTCATCAGGCCCGGGTGAAAATTGCTTTTCGACGGGCTACTCTGTATTTCTGGCTAAGGGCCTGCTTGTCATGGAAACTTTCTGTGAATGCGGATAAATGCCATTCTAAACCTCTCATGGCTGCATAATTGAATTCAAGATTTTCTGGTCACAGACAGCTCATTTAAGTATTGAACTCAATAATATTCTTTGTATGTCAGCCAGTTCAAAATAGCAGTTGTGCTGCAGGGAAATCCACAAATTCCAAAGCAGACATCCATTCATTCACAGCACTTAAGTAGCACCTCACCAATACACCTACTGAGAAGTGCTTCCAGTCCAACACTTCAATTCTACTACTAGCAAACACATGAACAAGACCAAATGCAGCATTGGGTGAGAGCGAACACGAAGACATAACTCTAAAACGATGAAACATGGCTGCTCTTTGAGTTGAACATCAGTAATGTCAACAAACAGATCTACTTTTTACACTAAACTCAATCTAATTCTGCAAATCCCAAACACTGAAGACCCCAGATTCATATGAACAACAGCAAATCCACAATAGAAATTGCATTTATGATTGCCTCACAACATTGTGGGGTGTGGTGGCTCAGTGGTAAGTTCGGCACCTTGTGACCGGAGGGTTGCAGGTTCGAATCCCACTCTAGCCGCTGCGTAGGACCTTGGGCAAGTCCTTCACTCGCAATTGCTCGTGGCGCTTCGGCGTGAAAATTCCGGCACAGTATAAAATGCTGTAGTCGGGAGCGCCTCTGAGTAGTAGTTGACTTCGAGAGGCGCTATAGAAATATCCGGAATAAATAAATAAAATTTTGTTGAATTGTTCAACCCAACCTGTATTTGTCTATCAGTTGACCACTTACATATTTGTAGTCGACAAGATTAACTGTGTTCAAACTCAATGTCATATAGATAATTGAAATGGCTGTCAAAATTTCACACACAGTGGTTAACTGTAGAGCCAAGTTATAGACGCACAGGAAAGCATCGACAATAAAGCACCAAAGTCTGCAATAAACAGGTGTCAAGTATTAAGAAAGCTCAATGGTGCTCACCAGTAAAGTCAAGCACTACTGAGCCTGCAAGTTCTTACAGGCAGACAACCATGCCACTTGCTGGCCACTCAGCTCACTTACCTGTTTGGGGTCAGTAAGAGTGCATCAAACTAAGTTTAAATGTTTAAAAGGGTCCTGATGTTTAATTCTGGTAATCATGCAGACTGAGTGCCTGTGTATATAAACAATATGGTTGCCACTCAGGTCCTTAGCCAGCCATCCGTCCATCCATACTTTGGACAGGTGAAAATTATTTTGGATGGGCATAAATTGTACATGATTCTCCTCCAGCACCATCCAGCTTCTTCTCTAGAGCCACTGCCAGCGCTCAGATGACAGTCTGTAAGGAGCACGGGTTGATATTAGGCTCTGTAAACAGAATAGGGGCACTGCAGTTGGACACATAAGGCGGCAGGACTTTGGGCGGTTGCGACTTTGTACACTTACGGCGTCGGGCAGTCACAACTTTGAATGCTTCTGGATGGGCTACTCTGTATTTCTGGCTAAGGGCCTGCTGCCACTGATTTTGCTCTAATACAGCGCTGTAACCTACCAGCTACATCCCATTAAGCAATTCGCTACGTAAGTAACGAACAGGAACTTTTATTACAGTTCATATTCGCGCGTACACACATACACTCGAATTAGAAAACGTGAAAGAAGGCATTTATATGCAATCTGTTGCCGTTTCAGACACTTGCTACTTTATTTAGTTCTGTTTCTTAAGATGTCAATTAAATTTCGTGATCTTTACTTCCTTAGCGAATTGCATCATGGGATGAGGCTGGTAGGTACCAGTGTTCTATTGAGTGAAGTCAGCGGCGACCATATTGTTTATATACACAGGCCCTCAGTCTGCGTGATTACCCTCAGTCTGTTCAGCTGATAAATCATTCGGCACATACACAGAAGTGTTACTGTTACCCCTGTCTCTTAAGACTGGCACCTGAACTGGAAGTAGTGAAGGTAAGAGGACTCAAATCATCAGTCATACTACACATCAGATGAGAAATAGCTGTTGGCAAAGAGCTATGTACTAAGGAATTATGATGAGAAAATGAAGGTGTTCAAGGCTGAGAGAGCCAATTCAAAACAACACAACATACGAAAGTATGCAGGCTGAGCCTAATTAGTGTTAGAGTTCTGTGGGTGTGCATTAAATATTTTGGACATTTATGAAAGTAACATTTTGACTACAGCAAATGTGAAAATTCACACAAAAATGCTTTTTTAAAGTTGTTGTGGATGGTGAATGGTTACACCGCCACTGCTTCTGCTCGAACTCTTCTACTGGTTTAATGGATTTCTTCCGAACTAGAAGAAATAACTGATTTCATACGATGCTTAAAAACACTGCACGAATGTGAAGACGGAGTGAGTAAAATAATCACTTAAGAAATACATTCACCATTACAAAAGCCGCTAGGACATAGAAATTAATTACCACGCCGCCGGTACAGCCATGGATTAACAACTCAAACGCACGGTTCAGAAAACTCGACGCTAAGTAACTATTGTCCACCGGTTATATACAACAGCAAGCAGGCCTACACTTTTCACGAGCAGTTCAATGCAAACAACCTCACGGAGTACTGCCGACAATAAAATACACACCAGAATATATGCAGCACATAATTCAGTCAGATATTTTAAAATCTACCTGCAAAATGCTTTAATTTGCAACTTACTCCAACAATTATTTCACGTGCTGGAAATAACGGCAACAAAAACTACAACCAGCGGCCGCAACGTTTCCTTAGCCATCCAGTTTGAATAATTAGTGGCGTCTCTGCTGCCACCTACCGAATGCAAGGGCAAGAGCCGCTATAACGCCACAAGGAAATGTTGATATTCTTCTTTTATTGGAGAAAAGGAAAGGGGAAATAACAATAGACAGTTTACATATTTTGAACTTCTAAAATTATATTGTGTATGGTCTATATACATGAGTCTGGGACAAATTTACAGTATTTATGAACATACACTAAAAGATGAATTAGTTCATACTTACTCGCTAGGTGTAAGCGAAGACAATAAATTAAGTGCAGAACCACTGCGCAGGCGCTGAAATCCGGTTTAAACCAGTTTAAAAAGCGGTTGAAACCGGTTCTAGCCAGTTAACTTCCTACGACATAAGAGGCTCACTGAAAAGTAGAGGGTTGATCATGTGACATTAATCCCGACGGGCATTAATCTACACGCGATTGCTCAAACGCATTCATTATTTTTTATACTTGGCCTGTAACTAAACTTGTTGACGTAAAAGACAACAGGGCACGCACAATGAAGCGCCGACTTCGTGTTTAAGCAACCTATCGATTCTCTACTTACTTTAAAGTCTGGGCTGCCTTTTAGCGACGGACCAATCCTTAGTCAGCTTTTGATCCCAGATGGCATAGAAGCCAAGCAGCCAATAAGGCTAAGTTATGGAAGGATTGGTTCAGCCTTTTATCAGTGATGCTGTTTCAAAGTGACTTAATGTGTACGAATACGAAATTAAGAATTATGTTTGTCTGGAGTCCGATTTACATTAAAGTTTGAAATGAATTAACAGATATTGTTTACAGGACATATATGTAGGTTTAAGAGTAGCCTTATCGATCTCAGAGATTGGATCACCTCCACCCACCTGCAGTAGTGTTTCTCTTTTATTCCTAATTGATGTGCGTGATGGGTTCGCGCAGTGTAATGGTATGTGTAAGCTATGCAGCTTTTAAGAATCAAGGGTTTCAAAATGCGTGGAAATGTAGTTTTGAGCAAACAATACTGCGCTTTGCACCGGGGCCTACATGATGACCACCACGTGACGGAAAGGTCAACCGCTGAGAAAAATAGGCTCAAATGTATGCGTGCGTGCGTTTGTGAATATTGGTATTTAACGCAAACACTCGGTGTTGAATCATAGGTATCAAACAAATTTAAATACTGGTACAGTATAATGGATTTCCGCATCGTTATAACAACTCAAGCCAATCCTCGTATGAAGCCAATACCTGGGACTAAGTAATCTTAGTCCCAGCCAATAACGTCATACGAAATGGGTCCCTTTTATTCGATTTTTTATATCATGAAAATGGTTTATTGAAGCAGAGCAGTCACTTAAGCTGGCTTAAGTGGCAGCCATAATGTTAGCGACTTAATTTTCTTGGCTCTGCATATGAGGCGGATGGCCTCCGTCGCCGTCTGATCTTCCCACCGACAGTGTACGATCAATTTACACATTATAATAATAATAATAATAATAATAATAATAATAATAATAATAATAATAATAATAATAATAATAATAATAATAATAATAATAATAATAATAATAATAATCAAGTGAACATCACAACCTTGATTTTAAAAATATCACTGAGTGATAAGAAAAAACCCAGTTAGAAGGTTTATAAAAAATATGAAACGCAACTGGGGCATCCCAGCGATCTAAAAATATAAGTGCTCGTATTCACTCATGGCATGTTCCTTTCATGTGGCAAAAGAATCGTAATCTGAAATTTCGCAGGAACTACGCGTGGGCCTATTTTAAAGTGAAACGCAGGTCACCATTTTATTCACGAGCGTTGCGTCATGTCAAATGGGTTGTTCAGAGATATCTTATGAAGATAAAGATCTGGTTGTTTTTTCGGGAAACAGAAGAAAGAGACAGTTCGGCGGATTGCGGCTTGAGATGATTGCGAAGGTAACATATGGTTATGAATAGAAAGCCTGAAAATGAAAAATACATACGCTTGAGACAAATGCTGGTGGGTGAATGACAGAAGGCAGGTAAATTTCACGAAAATCAGATGGGATGTCGTTCCTTGGCAGAGGCGATGTGTGTAGTGTGGGATATGGATCGGTCAGCTAGTAGGCTATGCGCTGTCTATGCCTGTCAGCATACCCACATAGAACTCGTAAAGGACATATGTTGCTACATGGACCCATTATACCTATTTGATCCTATCAAGTGTTCATGGGTATGCAGCCGTATGCTGGCAGGGTGCAAGGTGGAACGGACGATTGAGTTGAGCAGCGTGGTTGGCTGTTATAAGCAGGGCCGGCCCTTGCCCAAATGTCGCCCCAGGCAAAGCATACATTTGGCGCCCTCTGACCCCCACCCTCTCCAAGGTCCACACCACGTCACAACCCAATGAGGAATCAGCCAGAACATGGCGCTGAACCGATATTATTATTTGAATTCAAATGAAAATCATCACTGTTATTGAAAAAATGGCTAAAAATGGGAAAACTGTTAAAATAAATTTTTTAAATGGCGGCCCCTAGATTTTACGCCCCAGGCAACTGTCTGCTTTGCCTGTGCGTAGGGCCGGCCCTGGTTATAAGGAGCTTGCAACGAGTTTGCGAATATTGCTGAGAGTTTTAGGCTAGTGAAAGCGTTTTGAAACGTTCTGCGGATTTTCAGACAATGATTAAGGATATGAGTGATATGATGATGGTTGGGTGTCCTGGTCACAGTTCGGGCAACAACATTTTGGATCAGCATAAGGCGTAGGCGGCAGGCCTAACGTTTGGAAGCCACGGGGCACCCGTACTCCCCACATTTTGGACTGGGGTACTTTACTCCTCAAATTTCATACCGGGAATAAACAATGTCCACCATTTTCGAACTACCACCATTCATGCTTATGCAGGTGTTCCTGTTTCTTCATACCTATAAGGCTATAAGCGTATATAAGTAATGAGATAGACAGGCAGATAGACAGACAGACGGACAGATTTATAATGAGTGTAGGTCTGCTAGAGCTACTTAAGAATATAATTAAATATAGGATAGTGGATACTCAGATATATAGACTGGCAGTCAGACGAACAGAAGACTGGCAGTCAGACAGACAGACTTTCAGCCAGGGATCTCGTCCTAAACAAAAAAGAACCGGAACGCCGGCGAAACGGCGATTGCCGAAGGCAAGAAGCCCCTAACGACTAGGGGGTTTGGGGGAGCGTCGTAAGCTCCCCCAGCGGGGTCTGGGGCGGAGCCCCAGAAGCTGACGCAATTTTGAGCATTTGATGCCAAAATGGAGTACATTTTAGGCTCTTGTTTACCTCGAATTTTTCAACAATGATTTAGAAAAAAACTACCTAAACCAGCGCTTCAAGCGCCATGTTAATCTTGAAATTTCTAGCTAAAACTGCCAATTTACGAAGTAAATTTTAGTGCACAATGCTTAATTGTTCACAGTGGGTACCGAGACTGCCAATATATTTACGCGACCCAGTGAAGTTTGGGAACCGTTGGTCTAATGAGAAAGACATTTTTATTAGGATGCATACGTTCTAAATGTCTGACATGTATGTAAACCAGAGTGTGTTATGTCAATTGGTCAAATAAAGAACATACTTACTTACTTACTTTGACGGCAGCGCTTTGAAATCACGCGAACGTTCGCGAGGGGACGCCACTGTCGCGACATTCCCGTTTTTTAAAAACGGGCTTCACTCTGGCATAGCTAGGATTTTTACCATAAGGGTTGCGTAATGCGAAGCAGTAGTCTTCAGAGGTGAGTTTATAGGGCGATCTCCAGAAGCATAGAATGCTAAACAATCACGGAATCAACTTTTTCGATAATATTTTCTTATTTTAACAGATTTCACAGAGGCTGAGTAACACTTAAGGTTTAACTTTGTAAAGGCATAAGTAATGTTCCACAAAGTGAAGCAGATTACTTATGTAGAGCCTACTACTTTAAAGAGCAAAGCGACAACTACTATTCTGAATTGGTACTGCATGGGACCCTGCTTCTCTCTCTCTCTCTCTCTCTCTCTCTCTCTCTCTCTCTCTCTCTCTCTCTCTCTCTCTCTCTCTCTCTCTCTCTCTCTCTCTCTCTCTCTCTCTCTCTCTCTCTCTCTCTCTCTCTCTCTCTCTCTCTCTCTCTCTCTCTCTCTCTCTCTCTCTCTCTCTCTCTCTCTCTCTCTCTTGTTCATCGTTTAAAGTCTTTTCTGTTTCCGCGAGAGGCTCACATACATGCTGAGAGCGCCTCTGATAGTTCGCACTTTGAGAGGCGCTTTATAACTTCCCAGATACCATACCATACCATTCTGAATTAAGAAGTTCGTGGTGCTAGGCCACGCATATGATTCTGGTGGAGCATAGAATTCGGTCAGAAATCGAAATTTGTCTGCATCAGTTAACTTAACTTTGCACCAACGGCTAGAACAAAATCATTCTGATGACCAACGTCTTTTAATGTGCCTAAGTTCTCTGATTGAGCAACTGAGACTGTTTTCAGTGACACAAGCTCACACACAGCTATTAAATCGTTTTCGTTAACAATGCCAATGGAATATTTTATTATCTGTAGTGCAAACCTCTTCAGTCCCATTTCCACCTTAACAGTCGTTGCTGGCTTGCTTTTTTGGTGAAGAAATTCAACAGATCGGTTTCTCTATAACGCTTCATCATCTATTTATTAAATTTAAGCAGCTAGACTTAAAAATGTAATTAGAAGTCGTTCTTTTTGTTTGAAAGTAAACGAATCAAAATAGCGACTGTATTCTCAACGTGAAGGACTACTATGATACTATCACAGCAGGCCGAGTAACATGAAGAACGAAGACTGCAGCCGTATACAACAGGGTTGTAGAGAGACATTGAAAGAGACATACTGCGACAGAGACAGATCGAGAGAAAACGAGAGACAGACAGACAGACAGACAGACAGACACAGTAAGACAGATAAACAGAGATAGCGAGTAAGAGCGAGTAAGCGAGGGAGTGAGAGAGCGAAAGATCGGAAAGACAGACGATCATATTTCAGGCATTTCTTAGCGCTGGAGCTGACTGACATACCCTTACAGTGTATGAAGTGGTTGGGAAAGGGAGAATCTGGCTGTATATTAGTGTGCATGCAAATGAACATAATCTCATATATACAACTGCCATGGGCGTCTTTCCTACTGAGGGTCACCCAGGGTCAAATAACTCAACCCATTAGGGTGAGGGTCACTTACACAGACAAAATACGTATTATATATACGTCTGTGGCCCTGTGTATATAGCGTATACACCCTACATGGTATATTCTGGCTGCAGAGAGGCTGAAATCTACATGGGCCATTAATAATCCGCCAGAAAAGTATAGGAAGTAACGAAAAGACGCTCTAGATACTAGAAATTTTCTCCAAGAAAGAACCGGTACGGCGTTCCGGTCGTCAAAAAAAGAACCGGAACGCCGTTCCGGTGCGTTCCGGTCCCAACCGATCCCTGCTTTCAGCCACACAGGTCATCGAACAGACCGACTCGCTCGCTGGTTCGCGGAACAGAGCAGGTTCCGGCCGCAAGATAGCCTTGAAATGCAATGGGTGTCACCCTCACTCTCCTCGATTCAAGTCATCCTGTAGGCTTATGCGCAAGCCTCGATATTCCACATCTGGAATCCCTCCCAATATTGCCAGTTTCAGCATCTTGTCTCGTCTTCAACCGTCCTCATCACAAGAATTGACTGCAGGCCCGTATCAGATCGTTTACCCTAGAGAGTTATGTATTCCAGTCGTCGATCGTTACGGTTACCTGGTCGCAGCAGAGTTCTCCGTCCTGCAACACAGTGTAATCTGGTTATTCCCACGTCTCGTAGTCTCGTACTGCCACAATGCAACACGAAAGCTTTACACTGGTCGGTCCCTTATTCTGGAACTGGCTTCCATGCAATCTGCACCATGATCGTCTCAATTCCTCAAGCGGTTGAAGATCATTCTGTTCGATCGCGGTCTGTTATATAGTTCGGGAGCACCTCCGATTAGTTCTCTTGACGAGGCGCTATATAAACAAGAGCTATGTAAACAAGAGATATGTAAACAAGCGCTTACAAATTACGAGCAGGGACAATTTTTTCCATCTACTTCTGTTTCTTGTCTCCATCAATAACTGATGGAATGATAATTCAGTCCACGACTTTATATTAACAAACCATGTCATGTTAGGTTTCATTGAACTCTAGATCCAGGAACTGTCTCCTTCCTCAGACGATCTCACTCTTCTGCTGCAGCACATATCCCAAATATGAAAGCATCCTCCGCTTCATCAATCCGAGTGGGGACTCATTTCCACTCTCCAGCAGTCTCTCTCCGACACCCACTCGCATGTCTACCTCTCAGTCCATGATACTCTGAGGATCTGGTGCACACAATTACTTTCAAATTCGTTGATTCTTGCCTCCTCATCCTCTCACAACCATATATTGCTACTGGCCACACAAGAGCCCTCGTGGGTAACAAACAAGACGATGTGACTTTTCCATAGCTTTTTTCAGTGTCGCCCCAATACACTGCCATTTCTGTATTCTTGACCGAACATCTGTCCTACACTCAGTGTCCTTGGTTATAAGTGAGTCACGATATGACACTGTACCAACCTGCTCCAACCGGTTGCCTTGTGCCCTGATGTCAAATGGGGTACAATTTTTTAACCAAAATAGTCTTTGTCCATATTAATTAATACTCTCAGCATTAGGAAGGGTTAAAGATAGGCCTATTCGTCATAAAACGAGACTCCCTTAATAACATATTCAGGATATATCAATGCTTGATCCCAGGGTTTGCATTGTATGAAATTTATAGCACAGTTTGCCCATAAATCCAAATCATGCGGAGGTACACTTTAGGAATTTTGGATTTTTAGCGAATTACTCTTTCAGAATGGCGATATGGTAATGGACAAAACCTCTATGAAACGAAACAAGTAGATGTCAATATTGATGATAAACTTGCTGCTGTTGTGGAGATTAGGCTCATCAGCTTTTCATGAGTCTGTTATAGAGTATATATCTTCGAAAGTCATTTATCCAACGTTCAATTCCAGCTGACGAATTTCCCTTTTCTCTTTCTTATCCGTCGGGATAGATAAAAGTGGAACATCATTTCTGTGGGTTAAATTGCTGCTTCATTGTGATGACAACTGGTACCGTATAATTGAACAATTATTAAATCTAGAGTGCTTCCGAGAGGGTTTTAATAGATATAAATGCTGCATTATAATTAGAATTTAAATTCGGCTGGATCTAATTAAGACAATCCGAATGAATTAGCGTTCATTTGGTCTGGTCTCTTCATCTTGTGCACTGTTAACTCTTTCGGCCTTTATTGGTTTTCCCCGAGGTACAATTGACTGCAGGGCCGGATTAACCAGTATGCTCAATATACTTTAGCAGGGGGCCCCCGCCTACAGGGGGCCCCCCGACTAGAGTCGGAATACTGCAGGACAAACACAGAATTTATAACACCAAGTAATTATTTGTTCCCAAGAAACAGCTTAGTTTTACTAGCTTCAGTTTAAGCAAGAATTTGACTAAGCAAATTGCAAATTTGAAATGTCAGCTGTGCAACCACCTTCTTTCAATCAATATAATAATCTACGCTGAGATTACTTTTGTTTCTATTACGAAGCGATTTGTTTCCTGGCACACATAGCAGCGAGCTCATCCTGCAAGGTAGAGACAAATTTCGTGCTGAAACTTAATTGGTTATTGTAGAAAAGTTGTTGACGCTGCTGAAGAAGAGAATTCACGTTTACAGTGAAGTTGAATCGTTATGTATTCCAAGTTGTAACAGCTTTTGATAGATTAGAGCCTGACAAGATTTGAGAATTTTCCAGCAGGCTGGCCACAACATATACAATTGAGAGATTCGTAGCCTGACACATTTCCTGACGAAATGGTTTAACTAGCTGATTTTGAAAAATTTAGAGATTGTGCCACACCTGCTGCTTTAGCTATGCTACTGTACACCGAGAATTTTGAAAGTTGTCACGTTTTCTATGTTCGTGAGTAGCTATGCAAAAGCGTCATTTTTCCCCCCAGAAAAAATTTTCCCCCTAGAAAAATTTAGCCCCCCGGAAAAATCCCTATGGACGCCCATGTCTGTTTCTATCACTCTGCGTGTTTTCATGTCATTGATAACCTCCAATTGTTCAGGTGAACGCTGTTTAAGCAAGATGGGATTTATTAGAAACAAACTGCAAACTTCTGTGATTCGCAAACGTCTAACTACATTGGAACTTCTCTGTGTTGAAATTGATGTGCTTAACTTGATTTCAGTTGATGATATTATTACACAGTTTGCTGCTGCTAAAAGTCGCAGATGCTTCTGAGCTGTTAAAACTGAAGAGAACAGATTCGAACTTTGATTATAATTTTAAGCTAGGCCCTAATTGCATGTTGTGATATAGGCCAACTGTAAAAAACATTTGAAACGACCTTAGAATCTAAGACTGATAGTCCCAAATTATGCAAAGCGTTAAAGTTGCGTTATGTGCATTGACTACTAACTTGAGCAACATGGCATACAGCAATGGCTGTCTTTGCGGCATCCCCATCATTCCATGCTCAATACGACAAGGGCCCCCGTGTCACCGTGTGTAAATAGCATGGGGCCCCCCGAGTGGTTAATCCGGCCCTGATTGACTGTAGAAAGCAGAATTACTTACAAGCATGGATATTAGCATGTAATCTAATTTAACCTAATGACTTATTTAAAGCACTGTTATGATAAGACGTCAGTCGATGGTCGCTTCGAGTGAAATCGTAATTAAAAAAACACGATCCATTGTTATTAATAATATAAACGAAAAGAAATGTCATGAAATCCTTCATGAAGTCAACTTTCTGTTAGTCTTATAAAATAGGCTTATTATTATTATTTCTGCATTTATTAATTATACCCAAGACGTCACTCGATGGTCGCTTCGAGTGAAATCGTAATTAAAAAAACACGATCCATTGTTATTAATAATATAAACGAAAAGAAATGTCATGAAATCCTTCATGAAGTCAACTTTCTGTTAGTCTTATAAAATAGGCTTATTATTATTATTTCTGCATTTATTAATTATACCCAAGACGTCACTCGATGGTCGCTTCGAGTGAAATCGTAATTAAAAAAACACGATCCATTGTTATTAATAATATAAACGAAAAGAAATGTCATGAAATCCTTCATGAAGTCAACTTTCTGTTAGTCTTATAAAATAGGCTTATTATTATTATTTCTGCATTTATTAATTATACCCAAGACGTCACTCGATGGTCGCTTCGAGTGAAATCGTAATTAAAAAAACACGATCCATTGTTATTAATAATATAAACGAAAAGAAATGTCATGAAATCCTTCATGAAGTCAACTTTCTGTTAGTCTTATAAAATAGGCTTATTATTATTATTTCTGCATTTATTAATTATACCCAAGACGTCACTCGATGGTCGCTTCGAGTGAAATCGTAATTAAAAAAACACGATCCATTGTTATTAATAATATAAACGAAAAGAAATGTCATGAAATCCTTCATGAAGTCAACTTTCTGTTAGTCTTATAAAATAGGCTTATTATTATTATTTCTGCATTTATTAATTATACCCAAGACGTCACTCGATGGTCGCTTCGAGTGAAATCGTAATTAAAAAAACACGATCCATTGTTATTAATAATATAAACGAAAAGAAATGTCATGAAATCCTTCATGAAGTCAACTTTCTGTTAGTCTTATAAAATAGGCTTATTATTATTATTTCTGCATTTATTAATTATACCCAAGACGTCACTCGATGGTCGCTTCGAGTGAAATCGTAATTAAAAAAACACGATCCATTGTTATTAATAATATAAACGAAAAGAAATGTCATGAAATCCTTCATGAAGTCAACTTTCTGTTAGTCTTATAAAATAGGCTTATTATTATTATTTCTGCATTTATTAATTATACCCAAGACGTCACTCGATGGTCGCTTCGAGTGAAATCGTAATTAAAAAAACACGATCCATTGTTATTAATAATATAAACGAAAAGAAATGTCATGAAATCCTTCATGAAGTCAACTTTCTGTTAGTCTTATAAAATAGGCTTATTATTATTATTTCTGCATTTATTAATTATACCCAAGACGTCACTCGATGGTCGCTTCGAGTGAAATCGTAATTAAAAAAACACGATCCATTGTTATTAATAATATAAACGAAAAGAAATGTCATGAAATCCTTCATGAAGTCAACTTTCTGTTAGTCTTATAAAATAGGCTTATTATTATTATTTCTGCATTTATTAATTATACCCAAGACGTCACTCGATGGTCGCTTCGAGTGAAATCGTAATTAAAAAAACACGATCCATTGTTATTAATAATATAAACGAAAAGAAATGTCATGAAATCCTTCATGAAGTCAACTTTCTGTTAGTCTTATAAAATAGGCTTATTATTATTATTTCTGCATTTATTAATTATACCCAAGACGTCACTCGATGGTCGCTTCGAGTGAAATCGTAATTAAAAAAACACGATCCATTGTTATTAATAATATAAACGAAAAGAAATGTCATGAAATCCTTCATGAAGTCAACTTTCTGTTAGTCTTATAAAATAGGCTTATTATTATTATTTCTGCATTTATTAATTATACCCAAGACGTCACTCGATGGTCGCTTCGAGTGAAATCGTAATTAAAAAAACACGATCCATTGTTATTAATAATATAAACGAAAAGAAATGTCATGAAATCCTTCATGAAGTCAACTTTCTGTTAGTCTTATAAAATAGGCTTATTATTATTATTTCTGCATTTATTAATTATACCCAAGACGTCACTCGATGGTCGCTTCGAGTGAAATCGTAATTAAAAAAACACGATCCATTGTTATTAATAATATAAACGAAAAGAAATGTCATGAAATCCTTCATGAAGTCAACTTTCTGTTAGTCTTATAAAATAGGCTTATTATTATTATTTCTGCATTTATTAATTATACCCAAGACGTCACTCGATGGTCGCTTCGAGTGAAATCGTAATTAAAAAAACACGATCCATTGTTATTAATAATATAAACGAAAAGAAATGTCATGAAATCCTTCATGAAGTCAACTTTCTGTTAGTCTTATAAAATAGGCTTATTATTATTATTTCTGCATTTATTAATTATACCCAAGACGTCACTCGATGGTCGCTTCGAGTGAAATCGTAATTAAAAAAACACGATCCATTGTTATTAATAATATAAACGAAAAGAAATGTCATGAAATCCTTCATGAAGTCAACTTTCTGTTAGTCTTATAAAATAGGCTTATTATTATTATTTCTGCATTTATTAATTATACCCAAGACGTCACTCGATGGTCGCTTCGAGTGAAATCGTAATTAAAAAAACACGATCCATTGTTATTAATAATATAAACGAAAAGAAATGTCATGAAATCCTTCATGAAGTCAACTTTCTGTTAGTCTTATAAAATAGGCTTATTATTATTATTTCTGCATTTATTAATTATACCCAAGACGTCACTCGATGGTCGCTTCGAGTGAAATCGTAATTAAAAAAACACGATCCATTGTTATTAATAATATAAACGAAAAGAAATGTCATGAAATCCTTCATGAAGTCAACTTTCTGTTAGTCTTATAAAATAGGCTTATTATTATTATTTCTGCATTTATTAATTATACCCAAGACGTCACTCGATGGTCGCTTCGAGTGAAATCGTAATTAAAAAAACACGATCCATTGTTATTAATAATATAAACGAAAAGAAATGTCATGAAATCCTTCATGAAGTCAACTTTCTGTTAGTCTTATAAAATAGGCTTATTATTATTATTTCTGCATTTATTAATTATACCCAAGACGTCACTCGATGGTCGCTTCGAGTGAAATCGTAATTAAAAAAACACGATCCATTGTTATTAATAATATAAACGAAAAGAAATGTCATGAAATCCTTCATGAAGTCAACTTTCTGTTAGTCTTATAAAATAGGCTTATTATTATTATTTCTGCATTTATTAATTATACCCAAGACGTCACTCGATGGTCGCTTCGAGTGAAATCGTAATTAAAAAAACACGATCCATTGTTATTAATAATATAAACGAAAAGAAATGTCATGAAATCCTTCATGAAGTCAACTTTCTGTTAGTCTTATAAAATAGGCTTATTATTATTATTTCTGCATTTATTAATTATACCCAAGACGTCACTCGATGGTCGCTTCGAGTGAAATCGTAATTAAAAAAACACGATCCATTGTTATTAATAATATAAACGAAAAGAAATGTCATGAAATCCTTCATGAAGTCAACTTTCTGTTAGTCTTATAAAATAGGCTTATTATTATTATTTCTGCATTTATTAATTATACCCAAGACGTCACTCGATGGTCGCTTCGAGTGAAATCGTAATTAAAAAAACACGATCCATTGTTATTAATAATATAAACGAAAAGAAATGTCATGAAATCCTTCATGAAGTCAACTTTCTGTTAGTCTTATAAAATAGGCTTATTATTATTATTTCTGCATTTATTAATTATACCCAAGACGTCACTCGATGGTCGCTTCGAGTGAAATCGTAATTAAAAAAACACGATCCATTGTTATTAATAATATAAACGAAAAGAAATGTCATGAAATCCTTCATGAAGTCAACTTTCTGTTAGTCTTATAAAATAGGCTTATTATTATTATTTCTGCATTTATTAATTATACCCAAGACGTCACTCGATGGTCGCTTCGAGTGAAATCGTAATTAAAAAAACACGATCCATTGTTATTAATAATATAAACGAAAAGAAATGTCATGAAATCCTTCATGAAGTCAACTTTCTGTTAGTCTTATAAAATAGGCTTATTATTATTATTTCTGCATTTATTAATTATACCCAAGACGTCACTCGATGGTCGCTTCGAGTGAAATCGTAATTAAAAAAACACGATCCATTGTTATTAATAATATAAACGAAAAGAAATGTCATGAAATCCTTCATGAAGTCAACTTTCTGTTAGTCTTATAAAATAGGCTTATTATTATTATTTCTGCATTTATTAATTATACCCAAGACGTCAGTCGATGGTCGCTTCGAGTGAAATCGTAATTAAAAAAACACGATCCATTGTTATTAATAATATAAACGAAAAGAAATGTCATGAAATCCTTCATGAAGTCAACTTTCTGTTAGTCTTATAAAATAGGCTTATTATTATTATTTCTGCATTTATTAATTATACCCAAGACGTCACTCGATGGTCGCTTCGAGTGAAATCGTAATTAAAAAAACACGATCCATTGTTATTAATAATATAAACGA
>OY744607.1:25807089-25809589 GCA_963556255.1 Allolobophora icterica | reverse complement strand
TTATTCGCTTCGGTTGAAAGTTTGAAACGATAATTGTTGACCAACCAACGCGCAACTGCTGTGTAGAGAGAAGGGAACGTACTGTACGTAGTGTCAACGAAAATCAAGACAGGCAAATTGCTGCTCCAGAGAATATATATATATATATATATATATATATATATATATATATATATATATATATATATATATATATATATATATACACACAGGTTATTCCTATGCAGGCCGGTCTAATAGGTGTATCTAAGTATAGAACTAGCTGCTTGCTACGCATCCAAGCTCTTGCGTAAAAGTACAATGCCCTGCTTACTGTACTCAGTACAGAGTCAGTCGTGTGTGAGGAAGATGAATAAATTACTGTATCCCGCGAATATAGACCTGAGTAAGGAAGAGCTAAGTAGGGCACACGTGTGCATGCATGTAGGCTAACGCCGCCGTGCAAAGGGCCTCTAGCCCTCCATTAAATACCGCAGGAGGAGGTCGTCGTCGTCGTCTATGGGTCTTTGTGTATATTGTGTATATCTGCAGAGCGACGCGAAGATGAAATCTTTCCAGTAATTTCTGATTGCTCATGACTGAATATGCGCCGTCGTCGTCTTAAAGGCACTCCACCTCGAGACCCGCAAAGACGATTCGGTTGACTGACTTCACGCTCGGCCAGTTCAGGCTTTTCATTGGCGCCTGCCCACCGTGACAGCGATACACATACTGAGATATTTATACCATTCATATGTATACTTATATAGATATATATATATATACATGTAGGGCCTATATATATATTTGCGTTTATTCGCATACACATATAACGGAGCCTATCCGGTAAATTCAGGTTATAAACGATCGCAGGTCTCCCTTTATAAGGCGAACTTAGGTCCAGGGACAGTGACCGATGCAGGCATATGAGGCTTCCATAGTAAGAGTTCCTCCGTGTATATATAGGCATAGTTTTAACGGTATTTGGAATATCAGCGCTGGACCTGAGACCTGTTTTGAAGACCTGCTGCAGACGGCAACGACGAATGTGAGGCGAGATATATAATATTGATATCGCCTGAAGAATTGCATAGATCTTCTTCTACAAACCAGTAATCGTCTCATAGCCTGAAGTCCAATCCACACGTTGTCTCGTCAGCTTCGTTTAGGTCGATTAAAAGTCATGACAACACAAGGCAACGGCAGCAGCAGCGGCAGTGGCAGCAGCAGCAACAGCAGCAGCAACGGAAACGCCATCAGAGATGATCGTAGTCTATACAGCGCAGACTATCTGGCACAACTACTCAAGGACAAGCGACAGATTCAGCCGTTCACTAGCGTCTTCCTTCATGTCGAAAGAATTCTCGACGAAGGTTAGCTTGACGACATCTTCTTCTTCATCATCTTTTTAATCGTTTTCATCTTAATTATCATCATCATCTTCCTTCTCATCATCATCTTCGTCTTACTTTCACGCTATATTTAGCTTAACTCATTTTACGTTGCTTCATAATGATTTTTCTTGCTCAGATCGCTTGCAAATCAACGAATCGACTTCTCATACAATTAATTACTGATCTATTAATTAAATGTTTCCTGAGTCATTTACTACAAGTCGCTCGTGTTAATGTAAAGGTGCGTATAGATGGATATGTGAGAGGTGCGTTTGAATGGAGATCATTAGTGCTTAATGTATATAAGTCCCACATCTGAACGACTCAGTACGTACCCAGAGCCTATAGCCTAAAATGTGCTTTTATATATGTTTAATATAGGTCAATCTATTCAGACTATGATATGGATCATATACATGTCAGAATAAAATCAATAAATTTCCATGTAACATTTCGGGTTTAACTAAGAAACTTATGCAAATTTATTAGAAGAAGCAGTTAAACTGGTTCAAGTCATTATCAGTCTGAATGGAACCGAGGATGATAGATTCCATGCATGAAATTTATATAGCTCCTTATCTTCGTATAGTATCTTTATTCCAGACTGGATATAGGCATATGTGCATGATAGTTTCACGACATCTATCGGATGCCAGGGCCGTTGCCGTAGATTTAACCTTACCTGATAAATACAATTCACAATGTTTTGCTAATGATTTGATGTATGGCTAGATCCACAGAACCTCCGAGCGAATATGGTTGATTGATAGCATGTGTAAATGTTTGTCGGTTGAAATACGTTATATAGGCCTCTATTAACATAGAACATCCAGCTAAAGATAGTAAACAAACAACAGGCCTTGTAAGATTACAGTTTGTCATATCTGTATCCTGTCGTCCAACTAAGTCGTCTGCGTTTGAATCTTGGTTCTGCCTATATATATGATGCCATGCATTTGCCTACGGTGTGTCTTCTGGGAGCTATAAGTGCAACGTGTTTGTTGTTTGCAAGTGTAATAATTTGTACACTTTGAAAATGTCTATGTCAGGGGCGTAACTTTGGTCTAAAAAGTGGGGGGGGGGTACCAATTTCTTACATACACGAAGCAAGGCTGAGACTGTGATCT
>OY744607.1:25187089-25189589 GCA_963556255.1 Allolobophora icterica | reverse complement strand
ATGATGATGATTAGATATAAGAACCGTCTAGCATGCTATCTGAGCAGACAGGATGAACGAGGCCTATATGCAGCCGTGCAGTTTTCATTTACTATCAAAGATTCGTCGATGTACTGTATATACATACATGACTATTTATATAGTACCTTTTAAGATAATCACAAACGCGTTAAAATAATTATGACCATCTAACAAATCTAAACGCTGCGATTTAATGCAAGTTTACGACTGAGGTGACAAACCGGACGAGTCGAAAGTTATGAGTTAATCAAGAGGTTGGTATTAGGTGAGGAGATAACAATTCTTTATGTGCCTCAGCTATTATCCTGACGATCGTTAGCTGCGTATTTGTGTTGCGCTATATATGACAGACATAATATGTCTGCGAACGACGTCCTTGCTGTCGACTTATATTATAAGTCGACAGCAAGGACGTCGTTCGCATTCGTTGGAGACTTCCTGTCTTTTGCTGTCGTAAGTCTTCGTCTCTGAGCCTAGAGGCGATTGTCCTTCAGATGGTCGGATGAATTCTCCTGCAGGGCTTTCTTGTACACAGGTCGCATCTGCTGTACTTATACAAAGAAAGAAATATATATATATATATATATGGATCGGAATTGGAATTAGATGGAGTTGATGACACATTGGAACAGCAGAAATACAGACGAAGACAGAGATTTCTGACAGTGAACTGTCTTAAGATGGTTACAGGTTATTTAGAAAATAAATGCTCTGTCTAGACATCACTTAGACATGGGACTAGAGGGATTTTTTTATGTAGGCCTAAATTAATTGCAATATTTTTGCAGTATTAATCATAATAACATTCGTGTGTATTGACAAGCTCACTGACAAACCGCAGTAAGTTACATCGAAACAATTAAAACACGTCGGTACAATTATCAAGATCTTAATTAACACATGTCTTGGCAGCCTATAAGCCTATAAGGCGCCCGTTCATTTTACTGCTGCCCCTAGAGAGTGGAAGCCTGAGTCGACCTAATGCTCCTCAGGTCAGAGTGTATCATTCATCTACTCATCTATCCTTAGAGAGATATACGAAGAATGAGACCGTCAAAGAAAGCATGTCTCTTAATTTTAAAAAGTGCTCGACAATGCATACGGGAGAGAGACAGTCCTACAGGAAATGGGGTAGGGTGTTGAAAGTGAATGAAGATGAAAAATACTGGAATGATTATGGATAAGAGAGCAAAACCTTACAGGCAATGTAATGGAACAGCATAAATGACTAACTCAACCTTAGGTTTGCTCAAGAGGACAATAATCAGCAGAGACAAAGACACAATACTGATGTTGAACGAATTACTAGTGAGGCCAAAATTAGTGCATCCAGATATGGAATCCATTCAAGAAACTAGGCATTGAACATCTTGAGAAAATGCAAAGAAGAGCTACCAAAATGGTTTGGGTAACAAGAAACTGAGTAATGAAGAAAGGTTGAAAAGGTTTTAGCTAACAACGCGGGAGAGGAGGAGAAACAGAGGAGACCTAATTGAAGCTTAACAGATCATCACTTGAATGGAGGCAGCGCAGTGGGAGATTCTTTGAATTAGCACCAAACTAGGTAACTCCAGGACACAGAAATATTTTATACAAGACATCAAAAAGAACACAAGGGCAAAAATTCTGCAGCGCAACAGTTGCAGGCTTGTGGACTGATAGCAATTCATGAATCGATTGGGACCAACATGTGTCGGAATTTTCTACGGTTACATTTCATTCATGATCACTCGCATATGAATGAATGAATGAATAACAGTTACTGATGCTCACATTCATTCATCGCTTATTGGACTGACGTAGAACAGAAGTTTTTAAAAGCCGAAGTAAAAGGTCCATATGAGCAGTGAATGATTGTTATTATTATAACTTTTAAAATCCGATGTATAACTTATGGAATCTAAAAATGTTTCTTAGGCATGAGAATATTACTTTTAGTAAAATCGGTAGCGTTCCCATGACAATTTTGTATTTGTAAACTTTTGGTTGGGTAAAAATTTAGGATGTGAGCTCTCCAATTTGTTACGGGACAAAACCACAATAACAAACATTTTATAACGCATCTGTAATAGATTTCTGGTGAAAATTTGACTGACTTTCTTTGAAGTCTTTCTTCCTCCTCCTCCTCCTCCTCCTCCTCCTCCTCCTTCTCCTCCTCTTCCTCCTCCTCCTCCTTCTTCTTCTTCTCCTCCTCTTCCTCCTCCTCCTCCTTCTTCTTCTTCTTCTTCTTCTTTGGTAAAAGAAGAAGAAGAAGGAGGAGGAAGAAGAAACAGAAGAAGAACAGTCCCGTAAGCTAGCCCTGAGGCAGCCATGGTATGAAGTGTTAGCGACTTCATTTTTTAGCCTCGGCATATGAGCGCGGCTGTCCAGGCCTATCCTTCGCCGTTTTATCTTCCCACCGACAGTGTACGGTCACCATACTTATTATAGTTGAGTTGGCTAGGGGTGCAGATGGAGCAGAACTCTCGAACCAAATTTC